>CM072164.1:38608-218648 GCA_036850595.1 Rhyacichthys aspro | reverse complement strand
AAACTAACATAACATGAAAAAAACCAACAACAAATATAGTCAATAAAAAACACAAACACACAACATAGCCCATAATTCAAAATAATGCAAAATACAATAAAAATGCTCAACAAAAAGTAAAAACAAAAAATGCATGCTGAAAAAAACAAAACACAACGTCCATTACCAACACCCCCCATATTTATATCTAAATATATACAATAACTTACGCATAAAGACCCCAATGTCAGTTAAAAAATAAAAATATGTGACTAACGCTGAAAAAAATGTGCCAAATAATAAATGATAAAAATAATAATGAAAAATGAGAAACATGTAAAAACTTACAAAACTTTTAGTTTAGTACACCAGGCTGAAAAATATGAAAAAAAGCCTTTATTTTTGACAGTTTTAGATTCAGGTTTAGATCTTTACTCACTGTAGACGAGAACTCTTTGTAGACGGCTCTGTCCTGAGGAGACAGTGACTGAAAAGAAACATGAAAGGAGTAAAAACCAGGAAGTAAACTGATCTGATCTGTTTTAGTCTGTTTTCTTTTACCTTGACCCAGGCCTCCAGCTGCTGTCTGTAGTCCGTCTGCTGCTCTTCGACCTGTCGTTTGTACTGGTCTTTTTGAGTCTGACTCAGACGTTGCCATCTTTTGCCGATTTCCACCATTCGTTCTTTGAGGCTGAAGTGGTTCAGTTCCCCATTGGTCAGAAGCTCCTGGGAGAACATCTGGTACCCGCTCCTATTGGACCATACAACAGAGGGGTGGGGCTTAGAGAGAAAACACACTCCCTCTCTTTGTTTGTGACACTTTGCTAATGATCCCTACAGACTTTTACATTCATCACTGTGTTTCACCAAATTTAACTCATTTACCACAAAGTTCTCTCTGGCGTCGCACAGGTCCTGCATAAGGCCAGAATTTTCCTATTTCAGAGCGTTGCCGCGGCAACACGGTTGTCATTAACTCATGGGTCCAATGGAGTTTCTTGCTCAGGGACACATGAGAAGTGTATGTGCCAAATTTCATCCATCTACAACATGACATCATGGATGAGTGTGCCAAATTTCGTGCAGTTCTGACAAACTAAATTGTTGGACATCCCATAGAAATTTTGTTTTGAACCCCTAGGGGGCACTATTGCAGCCATTGCCTTTATTTCCACACGTATGAGGTCCTGTGGTGGTTCTGGTGAGACTTACACTGGAGGTTTCTTGGGTTCTCCATCGAATTTGGGTTTTCTCTGAGTTTGTCCTGACGTCGTCACCGCGGCAACAGGAGTCCTCATCTCCAACAGCTCCCTCTGGTGGATAAGAGAATATGTGTTTTACTGCGGAGTTAGTCCTGACCAGACCTGGTTTTGGGGGGTTTACCTCGTATCTCTTCTGGTCCTCCGCAGCCTTCTTGATCCAGGGAATCTTCTCCTTCTTCTCCATCGACTTCCAGGCTGTTTCCATGGCGACCTGTGCCTTCCTCCGGTCGCTCTGGAGACGGTCACATGACCAATGACATCATCAGGTTAATGAATAATCAAAGCTCTTCTGTTAAAAGATTTATCCTGTAAATGTAGACTTTAAAAAAAATGTGAGTAGTTTTTGTTGTTTTCACTCAACACATTAGACAAGAGACAATACATACAGTACTGCTCCTGTCTGCTTCTCCAAACTCTCGCCTCATGTTGGGACTAAGTTACTGTCCTGAGTGTATCTGGTGTTTTCTTAGAGACTGACAGTAAAATCTGTGTTTTTGGGTGAACTCACTCTGTATTTGGCGAGGTAGTCCCCGATGACGCTGTGCTGCCACATCTCTTCTGCTGTTTTGGGAGTTTCAGGAGTTTACCAGACTTTTTGCTTCTCGACGATCTTTGGAAACTGGAGGCACCCACTCGGTCTCTGGCTCACGACACCGCTCCTGAAGGAAACAACAGGGTTTGGGTGGACTTGAACCGGTTTTAGACGGATCTAAACATGTTTTAGTTGGACTTACTTTGACAGCGGGTGTGGCTCGGTGAGGACTGGAGGCCACGCCCACCGAGAGTTTGGCTCCGCCCAGTTTCTCCTCAGACATAACTCGGTCTCTCTCTTCTTCAGGGAGACTCTGGAAACACAGGAGCCTTTACTTCAGATAATACGGTAACACTAAAGACACCTAGACGAAGGTTTGAAGGTGAAGACGTTTCATCCATGGGACAAATGTCTTCAACTTCAAACCTACGTCCAAGTGCCTCCTTTGAAGCTTTTCCTGGAGACTGAGGACCTCCACAGAACTCAGATACATGAGGAAAAATTAATAAACCGGAATATTTTTTTGTTTGATTTTTTATGCAGCACCTGCTACAGCTTTTACAGTACAAGTGTAGTCTACAAGTACAAGTCTATATCTTAATCTTTGGCCGAGGTTCAAATACATCTGACTTGAGGTTTTTGTGTTTACCTCGAGGAAGCGCTGCAGGTCGATGTCGTACTGCTTCTTTTTCTGCGAAAACAGAGGAACAGGAATCAGTCACCACAGATTCTGAGGCTCAGGTGAGGAGCAGCTCAGGTGAGGGGCAGCTCAGGTGAGGGGCAGCTCAGGTGAGGGGCAGCTCAGGTGAGGGGCTCAGGTGAGGAGCAGCTCAGGTGAGGGGCTCAGGTGAGGGGCTCAGGTGAGGAGCAGCTCAGGTGAGGAGCAGCTCAGGTGAGGAGCAGCTCAGGTGAGGGGCTCAGGTGAGGAGCAGCTCAGGTGAGGGGCTCAGGTGAGGGGCTCAGGTGAGGAGCAGCTCAGGTGAGGAGCAGCTCAGGTGAGGGGCTCGGGTGTATATGAGCTCCAGGTGAGCGTTACCTGTTCGCAGCGCCTCTGAAACATGTCCTTCTCCTTCTGTGTCATCATCTTCCACTGTTTGCTGCAGAGGACCATTCGCTCAGTGCTTGGGACGTCCTTCATGTTCACCATCAGCTCCGCGCAGTACAACGAGTATCCGTTACTACGGAGACGGGAGATACAGGGAGTAACCATTACTACAGAGACTGGACTAACTCTGTTTTCATGAGTCTGGATCTGGTCTAAGACTGGACTAACTGTGTCTCCATGAGTCTGGACCTGGTCTAAGACTGGACTAACTGTGTCTCCATGAGTCTGGACCTGGTCTAGACTGGACTAACTCTGTCTCCATGAGTCTGGATCTGGTCTAAGACTGGACTAACTGCGTCTCCATGAGTCTGGACCTGGTCTAAGACTGGACTAACTCTGTCTCCATGAGTCTGGATCTGGTCTAAGACTGGACTAACTGCGTCTCCATGAGTCTGGATCTGGTCTAAGACTGGACTAACTCTGTTTTCATGAGTCTGGATCTGGTGTAAGACTGGACTAACTGTGTCTCCATGAGTCTGGACCTGGTCTAAGACTGGACTAACTGCGTCTCCATGAGTCTGGACCTGGTCTAAGACTGGACTAACTGTGTCTCCATGAGTCTGGACCTGGTCTAGACTGGACTAACTCTGTCCCATGATGGGTCAGTAGGGTCACGTGACTCACGGCGGGGGTCAGTAGGGTCACGTGACTCACGGCGGGGGTCAGTAGGGTCACGTGACTCACGGCGGGGGTCAGTAGGGTCACGTGACTCACGGCGGGGGTCATTGGGGGTCATGTGACTCACGGCGGGGGTTTGGTGGGCCGTCCATCGAACTTGTCTTTGAGCTGTCGTTCTGCTTTGGTCAGAACTGAGCGAACGTGGTCCTCAGAGTTTACATCGGGATGAGCCTCGTGGTACGCCCTCAGACTGTCCTGTTAACACCAAGCAGAGTTAATTTACCACCAGAGTCAGACTGTCCTGTTAACACCAAGCAGAGTTAATTTACCACCGGGGTCAGACTGTCCTGTTAACACCAAGCAGAGTTAATTTACCACCAGAGTCAGACTGTCCTGTTAACACCAAGCAGAGTTAATTTACCACCAGAGTCAGACTGTCCTGTTAACACCAAGCAGAGTTAATTTACCACCAGAGTCAGACTGTCCTGTTAACACCAAGCAATAAATTTAACACCAGAGCAGGGTTCTAACGAGACTTCATCTGGGACAATGATGAAAATCAGGAATAACATGATTGAAATGATGGGTCATGTGACCAGCGTCATGTGATTGACAGATGAACAAATAAAGAAATAAAAATGAATAATGACTCATTTGTGAAAAGAAAAAAACCAAACTGAACTCATAAAGACAGCAATCTGGTTTCGAGGTCACATGACCCATCTCTAGACCCTGAGCCTGAGGAAACCTTCAGCTTCTGTTGGAGCCAGTACCTCGTAGTCCTTCTGCAGCTCCAGGGCTTTACTGATCCACTTCAGCCTCCGTTTGTCCGACAGCTGGGACCACTGTCTGCGCAGAGCCTCCTTCAGCTCCTTCTGACTGACCTGCATAGACACACTCACAATGGTCACTCACACTGGTCACTGACCTGCATAGACACACTCACAATGGTCACTCACACTGGTCACTGACCTGCATAGGCACACTCACACTGGTCACTCACACTGGTCACAGACCTGCATAGGCACACTCACACTGATCACTGACCTGCACAGGCACACTCATACTGGTCACTGACCTGCACAGGCACACTCACACTGGTCACTGACCTGCACAGGAACACTCACACTGGTCACTGACCTGCACAGGAACACTCACACTGATCACTGACCTGCACAGGCACACTCATGCTGATGACTCACACTGGTCACTCAATACTTTATCGATTAAACCGGTGGAGGGTTGCCCGACCTAGGAGGGTACGCCTGACGGGGGAGGGTACGCCTGACGGGGGAGGGTACGCCTGACGGGGGAGAGTACGTCTGATGGGGGAGGGTTGGCCTGACGGGGGAGGGTACACTTGACGGGGAGGGTTGGCCTGACGGGTGAGAGTACGTCTGACGGGGGAGGGTACGCCTGACGGGGAGGGTACACATGACAGGGGCGGGTACGTCTGATGGGGAGGGTACACTTGACGGGGGAGGATACACTTGCCGGGGAAGGTAGGTCTGACGGGGGAGGGTACACTTGACGGGGGAGGGTACGTCTGACGGGGGAGGGTACGTCTGACGGGGGAGGGTACGTCTGATGGGGAGGGTACGCCTGACGGGGAGGGTACGTCTAACGGGAAGGGTACGTCTGACGGGGGAGGGTAAGCCTGACGGGAAGGATACGTCTGACGGGAAGGGTACGCCTGACGGGGAAGGGTACGTCTGACGGGGGAGGGTACGCCGGCGGGGGAGGGTACACCTGACGGGGAAGGGTACGTCTGACGGGGGAGGGTACGCCTGACGGGGGAGGGTACGCCTGACGGGGGAGGGTACGCCTGACGGGGAAGGGTACGTCTGACGGGGAGGGTACGCCTGACGGGAAGGATACGTCTGACGGGGGAGGGTACGTCTGACGGGGAGGGTACGTCTAACGGGAAGGATACGTCTGACGGGGGAGGGCACGTCTAACGGGAAGGATACGTCTGACGGGGGAGGGTACGCCTGACGGGGAGGGTACGTCTAACGGGAAGGATACGTCTGACGGGGGAGGGTACGCCTGACGGGGAAGGGTACGCCTGACGGGGAGGGTACGTCTAACGGGAAGGATACGTCTGACGGGGGAGGGTACGCCTGACGGGGAAGGGTACGTTTGACGGGGGAGGGTACGCCTGACGGGGAGGGTACGTCTAACGGGAAGGATACGTCTGACGGGATGGGTACGTCTGACGGGGAGGGGTGTACGTCTGACGGGAAGGGTACGCCTGACGGGGGAGGGTACGTCTGACGGGGAGGGTACGCCTGACGGGGGAGGGTACGTCTGACGGGGGAGGGTACGCATGATGAAGGAGGGTACGTCTGACTCACGTCTGGGTGCAGCTTGGCGTAGGTTTTCTTCTCGTGGTTGTACCAGAGCTGCTGAGGCGTCTTGGGTTTTTCCGGGAGGTCGGACTTCTTCCTCTCCTCCATCAGCTCTGGGTGCTCCTCCCTGAAACACAGACACAGCTCTCTGACCTGGCTCCGGGACCGTGTGACCCGGCTCCGGGACCGTGTGACCCGGCTCCGGGACCGTCTGTCCTGATGCTGTACTCACACTGTCTGATCACAAACACAGGCTCAGAGGTTTATTAAACATTAACCTGAAAAGGGGTTTCGATCAATGTAACATAGGTTTTAATGAAATCACATTTTAGGGTCAACTGTATGGGCTGCATTTAGCTAGGCTAGTCTGACCCCTCTCAGATCCACTTTCACTCATTTTTGAGGGTTCACTGAGGGTGCACAATAATTACAGCGTCTGAAACCTGTGTCGAGCTGGGTTCAGAAGCGAGCTGTGTCTTCTGTTCATCACCAAGACGCTCCAGAAAAATGAAAGCGGGTTCAGTGTCAGACCTGTTATAGACTAGGATTATGCAGGTATTTAAGAGAGGAGGTGAGGAGGAGGAGGAGTTGAGGAGGAAGAGGAGGTGAGGAGGAAGAGAAGAAAGAAGAAACTCACTTGAAGCGGGCCATGTTCTTCTCGAAGGCCTCCTTCTCTCTCTGGAACTCAGTGATGTACTTTTGCTACAGAAAAACAGAAATTACACATTGTTATGCTCTATTCCTGGTTCTAATTCCAGTCTGGCCTGGTCTGGTCCCAGTCTGGCCTGGTCTGGTCCCAGTCTGGTCCTGGTCTGGTTTGGTCCTGGTCTGGTCCTGGTCTCAGTCCTGGTCCTGGTCCAGTCCTAGTCTAGTTCTGGTCCTGGTCTGGTCCTAACCTTTTTCTTGTCCGGCAGCTCCTTGTATTTCTTGGACAGGATCTTGGTCAGGTCTAAGTTGCTCATCTCTGGATGGATCTTGGCGTATTTGGCCCGTTTCTCCATAAAGAACCTGAAATACGGCGTCAGAGGCTTCTTCGGGAAGTCCGGATGAGTCTGGACCAGAGACAAGACAACCCCAGGTTTAGACCTGGTTCAGACCTGGTTAAGACCTGGTTAAGACCTGGTTCAGACTTGGTTTACCTTGAGTTTCTTGCCTTTATACGGGTTCTTGACGAACTCGATGGCGTCGATGATGAGCTCCGTCATGGTTCTGTATTTTCGAACCTGAAACAAAATCAAAGTCAGGTCCAGCTCAGACCGGTTCTGATCCATTTGACTCTGAGCTGACGTGGATTATCCCCTCTGGTTCTGACCCCTCCCTCTTTGCCCTCTGACCTCTGACGACACCTTCTGCCACTTCTGTCGACACATGTCGGCGCTGAACTTCCCGAAGCAGACCTTGGTCCAGTCAAAGTGGGACTCGGTTGTCTTGTACTTCATGCCGTCTCCTTCGGGGAGCAGGCCTCGGATCCGGTCCAGCAGCGTCAGGCAGTCCTCCCGGGACCACTCGTCTGGGACAGGACCAAGACCCGGATTAATCCAGACTCAGATAAATAAACCCATCCAAAACAGAACATAAGCCTCTTCTTCATGACTCACCTGTGCTGCTGGTCTTGAGCCTGCTCTGTGAAGCAGTGACGCTGCTGCTGCCGTTCATCTTCACCTGCAGCAGGCCCCGCCCCCTTCACCTGGACACAGGTGAGACTCAGGTGAGACACAGAAACAGTTTATGATCTGTCCTTTTATCTAAAAAGAATCGTGTTCCTTTTACTCAGACAACTTTTATGATTCAAAAATTTTTGTTTTTCCACTAAATTTATGTTTCATATTGAACATAAATTTTAACTGTGTTTAAAAGAATCTTAAGCACATGTGGAAACTGTAGGTCTGTCTTTTACCTCAGGTAAACCCTCAAATCCCTGGACTGGTTTTGGACCTCAGTCTCTTCTAAATCCTGCTTATGGCCCTGAAGAAAATGGTTTTAAATGTTTATTCAAATTTCTTGTGGCAGCTTTGAACTGATTATGTAATAGTATTAAATGCACATTTGTGTTTTATTCTGTGTCAGATTTTTGAAGCTGAATCCTTCTGCAGCAAGTCAACTCCTCTCCCCCAGAGAGCCGGCAGGGGGCACTAAGGAGCCGCTCAGAAACTCTGCCGATTGTTGGATTAAAGTCAGCTTTGTGGGAAAATAATCATGTGTCTCTTTTCTTTGCGGTGACATACATCTTGGAGCCACTTAAACTTATAATGATGGTGTTTCTGAAAGGAGTTCCGGGCGCGCGGCAGGATATGGCGAACAGAGCCGAGAGCAGCGAGCCGCCAGACTCCCGCTGCCCCGGTAATGGCGCCCCTTCCCCGGCAGGAGTCAGCACTGGCTTCCGCTGACTCCAACGACCCACAGCACACACTAAATTTGAGATTTAATCCAAAACACGGGAGTCATATTTTAAGAAGATAGATGTGAAATGTGCTGTTTGTGCTTTTAACGGCTTTTAGCGGCTAAATCCAACACGAAGCCGATGGTCTCTTTTTTAGCTAAAATGTTTAAAATGTGAATTAGCCGCAGCAGCAACTGATTTAGTTATAAATATCAGCCTCATGTTTGAATATTAAGTGCGTTGTGTAGGTCATAAATCGGGTTAAAGTGTTGTATTTGGTGTTTTAAGGTCAGAGCGGGATGGAAAACTGCTGCTGCCCCAGAAGCCTTCACCGCGAAGCCGCCATGAAGGCTCTGAGGCCGCGGGGACAAACCACCAGAAAACCCCGAAAAATGGCCTTAAAATCACAACCAGCTACTCACCTTTCAGTTCAGACAGAAACGCGACTTATTTCTGCACAGCACTGTGGTCGTTTGGATTATTTCGGGGCTTTCAAAGTGTGTTTTTTTCCGCCGTAAACCCCGGGGAGTCAGTTCGAAATGGATCCGACAAAAGGAGCGTCTAGTCCGGTATGAAACTCCGCCCAGCGCCGCAGGGGGAGGAACTCCGAGGGAAAACATGAGGACAAAGGCGGAGGATGAAACCAGAGACAGCGGCGAAAATTCCAGCCAAAACCCGCTCTAAAACACCTTGCAAACAGACATTTAAGAATTAAAATTGATGTTTGAAATGTGTATTCCTGGGGTTTTCCAGGTTGCCTCCTCTTCTGGGAGTCACCTGGTCCGCGTCCAGATGCTCCAGCAGAGGCGCGGGGCCCGGCGACCTGATGCCCGGCTTAGGTGACGCGGAAGGCGGCTTGGGCTCGGCTGCTTCCCGCTTCTTCTCCATTTCACTGAAAAACAGAAAAACCTCGTCTCAAAGTCTCCTTAAAGTCTTCAGCAGTTGTTGCGGGTCGGAGGAGGCGCTGAACGGAGACCGGGAGAAGCACCACAGCAGCCCGCATCCTCGTGGCATCCTGCCCGCTGACAGAGCACCGTGAGCCGGCTGTGATGGCCCCGCGGCCCCGGGCCCTCTCTGCCGCACACAGACGTCCCAGAGCGGGTCAGAGCCACCCCTAAAGTGTAGGTACACCTGCCCCAGGGAACCACAGCCCAGGTACGAGGCTGTTCACCTGTGGCCCTTCACAGTAAAACTCCGCACGAGGAAATATACTGTGCACTTTCTCTACTGGGCTCGTGAACTTTGTCTCAAATAAATTAAGTTAAATAAATTCCATTGTTGAAGTCATTGTATGGATCTAATTCAAGTTTAAATCTGAATGTATGGAGTAAATTATCAAAAAAAAAAAAAGTATAAAACAATTAATGAAAGAAACAAACTCTGCAGTAAAGTGTTAAAAAGGTGATTAAAGAGGGTTTAATTAGTGCTGTGTTGCGCCTCCTGCTGCTCCGGGGTTTAACACGAGCCAACAGGTAATCAATTCGTTCTTAGGCTTCTAGTTTAAGTGGAGTACAGTCACTAATTCTCAGTTATTCCTCCTAGATTAAAGATCATAAATAACATTGATATTATTGGAATTATACATCAAATATGCATACTCATTACGCACAAGCATAAATTATATACAAACACAAATAAGCAGAATTTTGACAGAAAAGGAAATTTCAGACATTTTTATTGTGGCTTAAACAAACAGTTATTCATCATTGCTCACATTTTCCAGTTTTCCCTCTAAACATCTGAAAAGCCTCTATGTTCATAAATACTTCTGTACAGTCAGAATGTTTCGTCCTGACAAACCTTTTGGACCGCAGTACTTTTATATTCTGTGTACGGCCGTGTTTACGCCCGTTCGGCGCCACCTGCTGGACATGTGAGGCAGATGGGGTTTTTTTTTGTTCTATGACTCCAGGATGTTTAACATTGTCTATGTTCAAGAAATACATTCGCTCATTTTAACAGTCCGAACAAGGTTTAGAGCTTGAATAAAGTTTTATTTTATAGCCTTAAATTTCCTGCTGAGGAGTTTGAGGAGGTGAAAGGCCCAGTGGAGGGCGCTCATTGTCCCCTGCAGCCGCCATTTCCGCCGCAGAAGAAGCCGCGGGCCGTGTTTGTATTTAGCCCAGTTTAGCCCGGTTAGCAGCAGCTCACGGCTCGCTCTCATGTGGCCTTTAAACACGGAACAGTAAGTTTATCCGGATTGTTTCTTAAATGTGGCCCTGTCAGTGTGGGTCTGAGCGGGTCGCTGCGGGTTCAACGGGTTTAATGAACCGAACCCCGCCGCAGTTTAGATTAGCCTTTAGCTTTAGCCACTTCCGGTTTCCACCAACTCAGAATCAGTTTGTGAAGTTATTAAAGTTTTTAGCGAATTAAGAGCGGGTTTTATCGTGTTTGTGGTGGGATTGTGGATCTGAGAGGAGACCGGTGCGACATTTACTCAAGTGTTTCATTTTTTATTTGTTTATTCCACTCTTTATTCCCTTTTTAACAAGCTGCCGGTGTTTACGTTAAAGTCAATGGGCTCCGTTTGTTTAATAGGCTTTGGTTTAGTTTGATTACACAGTTGAACAGAATAACTACTGTTTCTTTGAGAACTAACCATCCCTATACTAGTAATACTATTTTAATTTCCCCATTACCTATAAATAAACGAATAATTATTCTAGCATTACTTAGGGTCAAAGGTAAAATCCAAATGTAGTAATTTGTGATGGAAACTTCGAAAATGAAAAAAAAAAAAAAAAGTATGAAATCAAACTGAGTTGTAACCAAATTAAAAAAGTTATAGTCCAAGTTCAGATCTAGTTTAAGGCTGGTTTAGTTTTCAGCGGTGTTAAAGTTCAGAGCAGAATAAACTGCCTCTGGACACAAACTGGGTACGACTAATCAGAGAAAAGAAGGGTCACAAAGCCCAGCCCTTTTTAAATCAACCCTTCTGATTGGTCCACAGGTCCGTGACGCCTACTTTACGCTGAGCGCTGGTTGCCGCGGTGACTCTGAGCCCTGGTTGCCGCGGCGATGGCTGTGATCGAGGGCGTGGGCGATGAGGTGACACTGCTCTTCGGGTCCCTGCTGGTCCTGCTGGTCCTGCTCCTGGCCTGGATCTCCACCCGGACTCCAGACCCAATCCTGTCCCAGACTGGACCGGACTCCAGCTCTGAGACCCCGTTGAACAGCGTGAGTCGGGTTCAGGTAAAAGGTCAAACTTTGTGACTATTTAATGTCTTTTTGTCCCATTCACAGCAGGACACGCCCACCTCGTCCACCTCTTCTGATTCGCCGACAGAAGCCCCGCCCCTAGCGATGGTCGCTGAGGAGAAGCGGGGGGAGGGGGTGAGGAACAGAGGGAGGGACGACAGGAACAGCCTCGTCCTGAGACTGAAGTTTCTGAATGACACGGAGCGAACGGCGACGGTGACACCTCAGGACACAGTGGGACACATCAAACGGTACGAAAAAACGACGTACGTAACGTCCCAGTTACGAGACGAGAAATGCTAACCACACACGGCACAAAAGTGTAAATGATTGAGATACTTCTCATTAGTATAAAATAATATACACACTGTGACGAGTACAGGCTCAGTATGTCTTATGTTCAGCAATAAAATCGACCAAATTATTGCAGCTCTGTCTTGCTGTATGTGTGACCTCTGACCCCTGTCTTTGTGACCTCTAACCCAGGACGTACTTCGCGGGGCAGGAGCAGCGGGTCCGTCTGATCTACCAGGGCCAGCTGCTGCAGGACGACGCCGCCACCGTCTCGGCTCTCAACCTGCCTCATAACTGCGTCCTACACTGCCACATCTCCCAGCATGCCTCGGGGCGAGCGGGGGCGGGGCCGGGGGCGGGGCCAGGGGAGCAGGTCGCCGTGGCAATAAACGTGGGCAGCCTGATGGTGCCGCTGCTGGTGCTGATGCTGGCCGTGCTCTGGTACTGTCAGATCCAGTACCGGCAGTTCTTCACGGCTCCGGCCACCGCCACACTCGCCGGACTCACCGTACTGCTCAGCCTCGTGGCCTTCGGGGTCTACCGCCGCTGAGACCGGACCGGGACTGAGACCAGGACTAGGACCGAGACCAGGACCGGACCTGACCCGAAGACACACAGCCTCAAAATGATCAAAGGCAGAAGCTCAATGTTTAAAACCAACTAAAGCCTGTTCAAATCTGACCAAAATCTGTTCAGATCTGACTAAATCCTTTTCAGATCCATCTAAAACCTGTCCAGATCTGACTAAATCCTTTTCAGATCCATCTAAAACCTGTTCAGATCTGACTAAAGCCTTTTCAGATCTGACTAAAGCCTTTTCAGATCTGACTAAAACCTGTTCAGATCCATCTAAAACCTGTTCAGAGCTATCTAAAACCTGTTCAGATCCATCTAAACTAAATCCCATTAAAACAGTTACTGATGAGCTCCTACCTTTACTTGTATGTTGTAAGAACACGCCTCGTGTCTGACCCTGACCTGGTCGGTGAGTGAAAACAGTGGCTCTGACCCATGACTTTGACCCTGGACTAAAGCCTTTGGAGGAAACCAATTCAATGCTGGCGTTTCTTTACAGACTTTTTAATTAGCAACTGACTTTAAGTTGTGCCTCTTTTACTGTTTGTCTTTGTTATAAACCATGGACGTAGATCTGAGTAAAACCTGATTAAATCTGATTAAAACCTGATTAAATCCAACTAAAACCTGCTCAAATAAACCCTGTAATAAAACGTCCGTGGATGGAAGTGTCTCCTCTTCATGAAAACTAATGCAGTCTACAGTTAAGAGGTTTTGTTTTAGTGAAAATGAGGCTAGGGTCCTGCAGCTGACCTCCAGGTGGCGCTGTATTAACAGGAGACGTCAGAACCAGCTCAGACCGGTTCTGATTCAGTGTGAACTGTTGAAAAGCAGTGAATTGCTCTGAGATAAATTCTATTAAATCATTTATTTATCAGTGTTTTGTTCATTTGTGTCGACTCACTGGAGTCTGGGGAGGGGTCATGGGGAGGCAGGGGTCCTGGGGAGGGGGGTTTAACATCATCACACCATATATTTAAAAACACACAGACACACACAATAAAAATGTTTTTTTATATTATATAAGTTATATTATAAATGTGTTAAAAAACAAACCCTGGTTGCATACACTTCATACCACTTCAGAAAGAGAGAAATATAGAGAACTTAAGTTTTTGTTAGATTTTCACAAATGTTTTTGCCAAAAATCTGTGTGGAAGGAAAAAACTGCAGCGTTGGAGAAACAGAGTTAATATCAGGGCCGGGGTCAAAGTTCATTCATGATTAATGGAAAAACAGGAGCATTTTAAGGTTCTAGAACAAAAATGATGACCATAAAGCAACACTCTGGTTTCAGACCCGGTTTAGACCAGGTTTCATGGTTAAATGCTGTTGGAAGACTTTTATTGTGAAGTCCAATAAACCGGAAGTGTCCGTAGTACCTCGTGCTTAGGTGAGTGTTTACCGTGGGTCGTGCAGACGGCAGAGATGGCGGGACGGGACCGGATCGTGCACCTCCTGCGGCAGCTGGAGCGCGTAGCGTGAGTATCACACGGACGCGCACGGGACTGGGCCGGTTTCTATGGCAAAAACGGCACTCCGTTTAAAAATCGAATTATTCACATTTAATTAACTAAAACTCTGCAGATTTTATGTTTTCAGCTAAACTCCACATCTTTAAGACAGCAAACGGTTCTTATTAAACATTCGGCTGCTGTTTTACTCAAATTAAACTCGTTAAATCACAGATTTTTTAAAAGTTCATAGCGTTTTTTATCCCATTTCTCGTTTTAAAGTTATTCTCCGCTTTTTCATTGATTTGAATCTTAAAATCACTGTTTTTAAACAAACAACTCAAGTTTTATTTTTAAAGCAATGTTTTCGCCTCAAAATAAGATTTTTCTGCGTCGTATGTACTGAGCATGCGCAGCTCGGTTTGTTGCGACATGGACAAGGAAAGGAACTGGATCGTTCTCGGTGTAAACCCACTCAAACCGGCTCCAAAGTGAAGGTCACGCGTAACTGAGGCCCCTCTCACCTGAGCGAGTCACGTGACACACGAACAGGTAAAGGTGAGATAAAAATACCTGACCGTGACCTTAGGCCGGGGTCAAGGCTGGAGTTCAGATCAAGGCTGGTTTAGAGCCGGTTTAAACCTGGTTTTGTAGAAAACTGTTCAGGTCAGAACAAAGATAAGCCTTAGTTTTGTTTCTCTCAGTTTTGATCCATTTGTGAATTGCGTCTGTTTTTAGTTGATGTTTCACAGAAGACAGTGACCTCCTCAAACAAAAATAACATTAAACTGGAACTGAAAAAAGATGTGAATAAATATCAGAGAACAGACTGACGTCAGACTACAGGGGGCGCTGTGGAGCCACTAAACCTGCATAAACCTGGATCTTTTCTTTTGTTGAACAGATGCAGGTGTCCAGCTCACTCCAGCTCCTTCCACCAAGGTACAGTGGGTTCTGGTTCTGTCGGTTCTGGTTCTGTTCTGTGACCTCACCGTGACCCCTTCCGGAGCCTGTTCTGTCTCTGATTTAACTCTTCTTTCTGTCCAGGAGGCGCTGCTGCTACCTGCACTGTCAGAAAAACCGACTACGCCTTCGAGGTAATGCCCTGAACCCAAGTCCTGGGTCTGATGTAGTCCTGGTTCTGACCGGGTTCTGTCTTGTTCTGTTGCAGATGGCCAGCTCTAACATCAGATACGGTCCTGGGGTCACCAGAGAGATCGGGATGGTGAGACTTTTATTCTTCTGTGTGATTGGTCCCTGCGGGTCATGTGACTCAGGTCTGTCTGGTGCTGGTCCTGACCTTGGGGCCCGTGGGGGGCCTGCGGGGCCCTGTAGGTCTGTACTCATGTCTGTGTCTGCTGCAGGACGTGGTGGCCCTCGGGGGACGTAACGTGTGCGTCATGACCGATAAAAACCTCTCGGCGCTGGCTCCGGTGAAGGCCGTCCTCGAGTCTCTGTCCAGCTCCGGAGTCCACTACAAAGTCTACGACCAAGTCCGGGTCGAACCCACCGACTCCAGGTGAGACTCTGACAGCTGATTGGACGGACAGGTGAGACTCTGACAGCTGATTGGACGGACAGGTGAGACTTTGACAGCTGATTGGACGGACAGGTGAGACTCTGACAGCTGATTGGACGGACAGGTGAGACTCTGACAGCTGATTGGACGGACAGGTGAGACTCTGACAGCTGATTGGACGGACAGGTGAGACTTTGACAGCTGATCGGACTGAACTAAATCTGTTCAGCTCCAGTCACTCTGAAACAAGTTTCTGAGTCCTGATTGGCCCTTCTCCAAACTCTCTCCTCCCTCCTCCTCCTCTCCTCCTCCTCTCCTCCTCTCCTCCTCCCTCCCTCCCCTCCTCCCTCCCTCCTCCTCCTCCCTCCTCGTCTCCTCCCTCCTCCTCCTCTCCTCCCTCCTCCTCTCCTCCTCTCTCCTCTCCTCCCTCCTCCTCCTTCCTCCTCTCCTCCTTCCTCCTCTCCTCCCCTCCCCCTTCCTCCTCTCCTCCTCCTCTCCTCCCTCCTCCCTCCTCTTCCTCTCCTCCCTCCTCTTCCTCTCCTCCCTCTCCTCCCTCCTCTTCCTCTCCTCCCTCCTCTTCCTCTCCTCCCTCCTCTCCCTCTCCTCCCTCCTCCTCTCCTCCCTCCTCCTCCTCTCCTCCCTCCTCCTCCTCCTCCTCCCTCCTCTTCCTCCTCCCTCCTCCCTCTCCCCTCCCTCCTCCTCCTCCTCCTCCTCCTCCCTCCTCCTCCTCCCTCCTCCTCCTCTCCCCTCCTCCCTCCTCCTCCTCTCCTCCTCTCCTCCTCTCCTCCTCTCCTCCTCCTCCTCCTCCCCTCCTCCTCCTCCTCCTCCTCTCCTCCCTCCTCCTCCTCCCTCCTCCTCCTCTCCTCCCTCCTCCTCCTCCTCCCCTCCTCTCCTCCTCCTCTCCTCCCTCCTCTCCTCCTCTCCTCCCTCCTCGTCTCCTCTCCTAGTTTCCAGGAGGCGGTGTCCTTTGCTCGCGCCGGAGCCTTTGATGTGTTTGTGGCGGTGGGCGGGGGCTCGGTGATTGACACGTGTAAAGCGGCCAATCTCTATGCGTCTCATCCTGAGGCCGACTTCCTGGACTTTGTCAACGCTCCCATTGGGAAAGGAAAACCTGTGACGGGAACGGTCCGGCCCCTCATCGCAGGTAATCCAGCTAAACCTGATCAAGACTAAGTTAAACCTGTTTAAAACCATCTAAACCCTGTTCTGTTCCAGTGCCGACTACGGCTGGAACTGGGAGTGAAACGACTGGAGTCGCCATCTTTGACTATGAACCTCTTAAAGCCAAGACAGGTCTGAACTCAGCTTTAATTCAGCGCTCTGATTGGTTGTTTATCTGCGCTCTGATTGGTTGTTTATCTGCGCTCTGATTGGTTGTTTCTCTTCAGGAATTGCGAGCCGAGCGATCCGTCCAACCCTGGGCATCGTGGACCCTCTGCACACACTGAGCATGCCCAGTAGAGTGACAGCCAACAGCGGCTTCGACGTGCTCTGGTGAGTCCTACAGAAACTGTTCTGTGTCCGGTCTTCCCGTGTTTCTCATGTTTCTCTCATGTTTCTCGTGTTGAAGCCACGCTCTGGAGTCGTACACGGCGCTGCCCTACGACCAGCGGGCCCCGTGCCCTCCGACCCCCCAGCACCGCCCGGCGTATCAGGGGCGCAACCCCATCAGCGACGTGTGGTCTCTGCACGCGCTCAAGGTGGTCGCCAAGTACATCAAACGGTAACAAAATAATCTGTGTTTTACTCTTTAAACCCACAGTAAGTCAAACAGAACAGTCCCAGAGGTAGAAAAAGCAAACAAAAAACAAACATAACTAGATTAGATTAGTTTGAGTTCAGTCTTAGCAGCTGTAAACTGTGGACTGTCCTGTTTATGAGAATAAAAACTACTGCAGCTTTAGTCAGAATAGATCTGTTCATCAGGAAAAAACTGTTCCTACTGTTGTAACACATGGTCCTCTCTGTGGTCCTGGTCCCGTCCTGCCCCGGTCCTGGTCCCGTCCTGCCCCGGTCCTGGTCCCGTCCTGCCCTGGTCCCAGAGCGGTGCGGGACCCTGAGGACCTGGAGGCCCGCTCCAGTATGCACCTGGCCAGTGTGTTCGCTGGGATCGGTTTTGGGAACGCAGGAGTCCACCTCTGGTCTGTCCTTTTTTTTCAGTTTTACTTGGATTTGTGGTTTTGTTCTGACACTCTGTGTCTCTGTGGTCTCGGTGGTCTCGGTGGTCTCGGTGGTCTCGGTTCAGTCACGGCATGTCGTACCCGGTTGCAGGAAACGTGAAGACGCACAGAGCTGAGGGCTACAGCGTGGAGCACCCCCTGGTGGTGAGTGTGTGAAGTGTTCAGGTGTTTTCGACTGAAGGTGATGACGGTTCTGTTTGAATCTGCTGCAGCCTCACGGTTTGTCCGTCGTCCTCACGTCTCCTGCCGTCTTTAACTTCACTGCCCCCATGTGTCCAGAGCGCCACCTGGAGGCCGCCGAGATACTGGGTAACAGCACACGCGTATAAACACGCACACACAACACTCACATGCACAAAGACACACACACCTGTACCTGCATCTGGATAAATGAGTTACTTATTACAACAGGTGTAACTGTCTCTGTGGTGCGTTCAGGTGTAACTGTCTCTGTGGTGTGTTCAGGTTATAACTCTGTCTCTGTGGTGCGTTCAGGTTATAACTCTGTCTCTGTGGTGCGTTCAGGTTATAACTCTCTGTCTCTGTGGTGCGTTCAGGTGTAACTCTCTGTCTCTGTGGTGCGTTCAGGTGCAGATGTGAGTCGTGTAAAGCGCAGTGACGCGGGGCAGGTCCTGGCTGAGACCCTCAGGAGTTTCCTGTGGGACCTTAAGGTCGAGGACGGGCTCCAGGCTCTGGGCTATTCTCCTCAGGACGTCCCAGCGCTGGTCCAGGGCACGGTTCCTCAGGTGAGACGTTATGACATCACTATGTAACGCTGGTCCAGGGCACGGTTCCTCAGATGAGGCGTTATGACATCACTACGTAACGCTGCTGTGTTTCAGGAGCGAGTGACGAAGCTGTCTCCGAGATCTCACTCTGAGGACGACCTCGAGGAGCTCTTCCTTCAGTCCATGAAGCTGTACTGAGGGGGGTGACCCCGGGGGGGGGAGATCCCGGGGGGAGGTGATCCCGGGGGGGTGATCCCTCAGGAGACGAGAACTACCTCAGAGCATCATTTAACCACTTGATGATTTTAATGATTTTGTGATGATTGTGTGACTTTGAGCAGAAACAAAAATAACTGAAATAAAAATTCATTTTAAAAATCTTGTTTTTCCTGAATCTGTCTCAGTCTGAATCTTATTAAAACTTTGATTTTGTTTTTTTGATTTAGTCCTGTTTCAGTCCTTGTTTGAACCTGGTTTAGTCCTGTTTAGTCCTAGTTTAGACCTGGTTTAGTCCTGGTTTAGTCCTAGTTTAGACCTGGTTTAGTCCTGGTTTTGTCCTGGTTTAGACCTGGTTTAGTCCTGGTTTAGACCTGATTACTAATCATCACTGATGAAAAAAGTTCCAGATGAAGTTTGCCTCAACTACTGCTAAAACACAGGTCTGACCCCTGACCCCTGACCCTGACAGACCGGACTCTTGGTGAATCCGCTCTGATCCAGGAACAGCTCTTACATAAAGCTCTGTTTAACAGGATTAACTCAAAGTAACCATGAGATCATTACAGAGTCGCCCTGAACGCACCGCGGGTCTTCCTCCATCTAAACCTGTTCAAGTCCAAGTAAAACCTGTCCAAGTCCAACTAAAACCTGTTCATCTAAACCCATTCAATTCCAAATAAAACCTGTTCGAATCCATCTAAATCTTGTTCAAACAACATAAAATGGTCCTGGCTTTAGTCTGGTCTTGATTTACTCCTGGTTCAGCCCGGTCTTCGCTCAGTCCTGGTTCAGCCCGGTCTTGGTTCAGTCCTGGTTCAGCCCGGTTTTGGTTCAGTCCTGGTTCAGCCCGGTCTTGGTTCAGTCCTGGTTCAGCCCGGTCTTGCAGCGGATTACCTGAGGATTTAAATCAGCTGCAGTGAGACTCTGTTAGACATGGAGCAGATCTACAGAGACCGGCACGAGGACTACGAGGTCTTCACCACCGTCTTCTCCCCCCAAGGTCAGTACGGGTCTGAACCGTGTCTGATCCGGGTCTGAACCAGGTCTTAACGGGTCTGAAGCGGGTCTGAAGCGGGTCTTAACGGGTCTGAACCGTGCCTGAACCGGGTCTGAACGGGTCTGAACCATGTCTGAACGGGTCTGAACCGGGTCTCAACGGGTCTGAACCAGGTCTCAACGGGTCTGAACCAGGTCTGAACGGGTCTTAACGGGTCTGAACCGGTACAGAATCAGAATAATGATCGGATCTGAGAGAAAGGCACGGTCTCTGAGGGTCTGTGTTTTGGACAGAATCACAGGATCAGATTTATTTTATGTAAATTCACAAAAACAAAGTTCAGGTCATGTGCTGCATTCACTGACCTCGGAAAACATCTGTATTTCATGATGGTGTGTGTTCTCCTGAGGATTTCTGATTAAACAGAATGTAACAGACGTTATTGATTTAAATACACTCATTTTTTCTGTTTTGATGAAGTTTCTGGGTTTTTCAGATCTGGACCAGTTCACTTTTTGAAGACAGTTTTTGTTTTTAAAGGAAAAAAAACTAAAATGATCAAATGGATTGAATAAAAGTGGTTGTTACTTCAGAGACAGAACCTGTTAAGGAGAGGTTTGTCTCTGTCACAGACTTTTCTCTGACCTCTGACCTTCTGATGTGAAACCTCCAGTATTTCTGCTGTCTTCATTTTGCTTCTGTTCTCTCTTATTCTGTCTTTTCTTTGTAAAAAGACCCTGGACTTTCTCAGTAAAGTGAAGTGGCTCTGGACCCCCTCCCTTTGAGCCTGAGCCCAACACCATCGGCCAATGCTTTATCTAAATCGGGTTCATGTGATGAATCATAAGAAAGTGAAACAGGCTCATGTTGGTTGTTCTTTTCTTTGATTGGTTTAATCTGCTCCATTTGTCCTGCCTCCTGGAAATGAGACAGAGCAGAAACGGAGTCAGGACAGACTTTCTCTGAGGGACTGTGTCGACCAGTGGGAGCAGACCTCTGTGAAAGTGCTGTTTTCCTCAAACACAATAGAAACTACAGAGGAGACTATTGTGATTGAATTGAATAATGTTCTGGTCTCTTTCAGTTTGCAGAGCGAGGACGAGGACGCGACGAGTGGACTCACAGAAGGTAAGATTTAGAGCTAATGCAGAGGAAGTTCTGATAAAACCAAACATATCCAGACTGAAGTTCATAAGCTGCACCACACAAAACTCAAGTAACCCAAATTTAGAAACATCGTGGCAGCAAATATAATGAAAAAAAGACACAAAACAAGAGTTTTTAAGGTGACAGCGTCCTCTTGTGTGATACAGATCAGGTCATGTGACACTGATCGCACTTCAGAGTTAAACCTGAGCTCACCTGGATCTAAACCTAAAACAGGCCTCAGGTTTAAAGTCTAAACCCGACCGAGAGGAAGCCTTCTTAAAAAACTCTCACCTGGATACTCCAACCATTTTATGATGTTTTATGATCTGCAGACTCAAGTCCAGGTGCAGTCGTTTGTATGACTCACCTGTGGGATCACATCATTTTAATCATTTTTAATAATGTCCCTATTATTTCTGGTTCTGAGGCATTCTGTGAAACTCGTTTTAAAAGCATCTACAGCAGAAGCTGTAGCTCATTAGTCTCTGTTTAAAATCAGGCTTGGGCTTAAGTGACCTCAGACCCTGATGTTTACAGAGCACTGTGCCTTTAAGAGGATTAGGAACAGCCAATCAGCCGCAGCGCTTCACTTTAACTGTTTTTATCAATGGACTTCTTCAGAAACAGTTTCTGCTATATTCTTCTAAACTTTGAATTCAGAAGCTTTTTAGGAACTCGCTCTGTCATGACCCCGCCCCTTTGCTCTGATTGGCTGTCTTGTGACCCTGCCCCCTGCTCTGATTGGCAGGTGCGTGTGCAGGTGTCCTTCAGGGGCCGGAGTCAGAGGGAGCTGGACCTGGACGAAGGAGACGAGGTGGAGGTTCTTTTCAGGGTCGACCCGGTTTGGAGCTTTGGACGCAGGACTGACGGAACCCAGGGCTACTTCCCCTCGGCCTGCGTCACACAGGTGAGACTGGACAGGTGAGACTGGACAGGTGAGGACAGGTGAGACTGGACATGTGAGGACAGGTGAGGACAGGTGAGACTGGACAGGTGAGGACAGGTGAGACTGGACATGTGAGGACAGGTGAGACCGGACAGGTGAGACTGGACAGGTGAGGACAGGTGAGACTGGACAGGTGAGGACAGGTGAGACCGGACAGGTGAGGACAGGTGAGACTGGACAGGTGAGACCGGACAGGTGAGGACAGGTGAGACCGGACAGGTGAGGACAGGTGAGACCGGACAGGTGAGACCGGACAGGTGAGACTGGACAGGTGAGGACAGGTGAGACTGGACAGGTGAGGACAGGTGAGACTGGACAGGTGAGACCGGACAGGTGAGACTGGACAGGTGAGACCGGACAGGTGAGGACAGGTGAGACCGGACAGGTGAGACCGGACAGGTGAGACTGGACAGGTGAGACCGGACAGGTGAGGACAGGTGAGACTGGACAGGTGTTTCATTTGGGTTTTGCGGTTGTTTTGACTCAAATCTCAAACTCCAGCCCCACCTATGGATTGGGCGGAGCCTAAATGTATATATTTAAATGACTGTCGTCAACAGGAAGTGATCCCGTTCAAAGCCACGCCCCCTTTGATCAGGAGGAGCTCTGTCCCAGTTGTCACCGCTGCATCTACTGCTCCCTGTGGCTGCACCAGGTACTGCATCAAAACCAGGTCTAAATTGTGTCTAACCAGGATTAATCCAGGTCTAAACCAGGTCTAACCAGGTCTCTCTGTGCAGTGGACACAACACTCCAAAGCAGTTGAGAAAACACAGTTTGCTGCGGCCTCTGGGTCTAAGTCCAAGTCCAGGTCTGGGTCCAGCGTGTCCCGGGTCCAGTCCCAGTCTGCTCCACCGTGTCCTGGACAAGTCCCGGAGGAAGAGCTGCCCCCTGCTCCAACAGGACCAGGACCAGACTGAACTGGGTCTGAACCTGGACTAAACTAGGTCTAACTATGACTAAACCAGTTCAAATTCATTCAAACCTGTTCAAGTTCAACCAGACCCAGAGTCTGGACCTGCTCTGGTCTTTTATTCTGCTCCAGGGTTTTACCCAAAAATGAAATGAAAACATGGTTCTGTCTTTGTCTGTTTTTGCTGTAAACATTCAACAACCTAATAATAATAATGTGTTATCAAACTATTTTCTCTTTTCAACTAAAACCTGTTCAAATCCAACTAAACCCATATAAATACACATTTAGATTTAAGTTACAAGTAAAATAGTATTAAATGGTTTGTAAAGATGACTCTGTCTCATAAAAATAAATGTGAGAGAAAAAGAATTCAGAAGAGATTTATTTAATTCCACATAAAAAAAATAGAAGTGCTACAATCATTTTCAGTTTTCATTTAAGAACATTCACTATTTCCCATTCTGCCACAGAAACACATTCAGGTCGAGACAAAGAAACAGAGACAGAACAAACAGATGATTAACCTGTTCAAATCTAAATAAATGAATATATAGTTGAATAAAAAGATCATTGTAAAAGGTGGTATTAAAATCAGCTTGTTCATTACAGTCTGGTGTTTTAAAAGCATTTTCTTTGAGTTAAGTTGTTTAAAAAGTTAAAACCTGAGATATTTCTCTCAAACCACTTAAAAAATCCTCTTAAAAATGACATTTGATTAAAACCTTAGTATGTTGAGTTGAAAAGTGTTGAAACTGCTCAATAAATCAATAATCCATCGTCGACGGAGACTGACGGAGGCTGCAGTACGTGGTGGAGGAGGAATCTGATGAGACCAGCTCCGGGTCAGGCTCAGAGCGTCACAGCTAAACCCTGAACAGACCCAGAGACTCACCCGGGTCCCGGTGCGGGTTCCGGTCCGGTTCAGGACTCGATGTAGAGCCGGGCCTGTTCCGTGAGGCTCATCTGGTCGTCCGTTTTGCCGAGCATCACCAACTGCAGCTCCCCGCTCAGCTGCAGACACACATGGGTGAACACGGGTCAGAACAGAACCAGAACCGAGCCCTGCAGAGCCTCACCTCGAAGGGGCTGAGTTTGTAGGCGGGACACTCAGGTGAGTGCAGGTAACCCACAGGAGGCTGGCACCACCACACCTCCACCTGACCTCCGTCTAAAGGGAAACAGCCGAACTCCTCACAGCCCAGAGCGGGACCGGGACCAGAGTCCAGCTGGAGCTGCACTGAGCCCAACAGACTGAGACCCTGCACCTGAGACACAGAGACACAGATGAACAGAGCCCACCGCAGACGGGTGGGGGTCTTTACTCGGGTTCATTCAGACGATCCAGGTTCTTTACTTTGATTCAGAAACAGCTCAGTTCGTACAGAGCAGACGAGTCCGGAACTGAACTCACTCAAAACAGCAGCTGTTCAAGTTAGAATAAATAATACAAATATTTATCAAGTCTACAGTAAAACCAGAGATCAGAGAGCTTCTGAACTGATGGAATAAAAGACCCAGACTCAGTGAATAAAACCAGATCCTGAGAGTGGCCTCTGACCTCTGACCCCTCAGGTGTGGGGTCTTTAAGGACCATCACTTTCACTTATACGTGGTTCTTAATAGTACAGCTTTTACCAGAACTAAACATAAAATAAGGATTTATTGCAGGCTTTTGTCTCTTTCACCAGACTAACAGAGGTCAGAGGTCAGAGTGTGAGACCAACAGAGGTCAGAGGTCAGAGGGTGGTGTAGGTGTGGTGCAGTGACCTCAGAGCCGGTGGACTGCTGACTGTCGGTCTGTGCGCTGAGCTGCTCACAGATCTGGAAGGTTCTGGAGCCTTCAGGAACCTGCCACACACATCATACTCAGACTAGAGTCCGGGGTCCAGCCAGGACCGGGGTCCAGCCGGGACCAGGGTATAACCTTACCTGTTCAGAGTGATGGGTGGTGCTCCTCAGGGGGGTGGGGGTCTGAGGGGCAGACATCCACAGAGCTCTGATCCTCTCCCTCAGCTCTGACGGAGTCCTGCACACAGAGGAGAGGGACAGGTGAAGGGGGGGGGGGAGGGGGGGGGGGGGGGGGGGGGGGGGGGGGGGGGGGGGGGAGGGGGGGGGGAGGGGGGAAGACAGGTGGGGGAAAGGTGAAGGACAGATGAGGGACAGGTGAGGGACAGTTAGGACAGCATTGTTTGGTCTAACTCTTCTGTTTAAAGCTCAGGAGGCGTCTGCAGCAGTGATACTGAGTCAGAGCTGTTCTTAAACACGTCTTCTTCACCAGTTTAACTCTGTCTATGACTTTTTTAGCTCTTAATTCTGAACAATCTCCAAACTCTCCAAACCGTGCTCGGTTCAGTCCGGACCGAGCCCCAAGAGCAGCATTTAGTCCGGACCTAAGTCCCTGTCCGTTGCTCTTACTGCTGGCTGCTGTGCTCTGTCTCCAGTGGGTTCTGTCTCTGCTGGGGGTCCGGTCTCTGCTGGGGGTCCGGTCTCTGCTGGGGGTCCGGTCTCTGCTGGGGGTCCGGTCTGCAGATGGGGGCCTGTTTGAGTGGGCACAGGGGGGTGGAGGTCAGGGCCGGTCGCTGCAGTTTCAGATCCTCCACGGAGCTCAGACTCAGCAGCTGCAGACACACAAACAGAGGCTTATGTCAGAGTGTGTCTCAGAGGGAGAGGACAGCGCCCCCAGCAGGTTGGTTCTGTTAGAGTACTCACCTCAGAGGGAGAGGACAGCGCCCCCAGCAGGTTGGTTCTGTTAGAGTACTCACCTCAGAGGGAGAGGACAGCGCCCCCAGCAGGTTGGTTCTGTTAGAGTACTCACCTCAGAGGGAGAGGACAGCGCCCCCAGCAGGTTGGTTCTGTTAGAGTACTCACCTCAGAGGGAGAGGACAGCGCCCCCAGCAGGTTGGTTCTGTTAGAGTACTCACCTCAGAGGGAGAGGACAGCGCCCCCAGCAGGTTGGTTCTGTTAGAGTACTCACCTCAGAGGGAGAGGACAGCGCCCCCAGCAGGTTGGTTCTGTTGGAGTCCTCACAGTTCACCAGCTGCTCTTTGACTCCAGCGATCTGCAACAGCAGCGGTCAGTCTGAAAACTGTGTAAAAGCCTAATGTCAGTGTTTTCTTACGTAGCTGCGGCTCCAGTCGATGATGGACATGTCAGAGTCCTCGCATCCCATTGGCTGCTTCACTGATGATGTCACTTCCTTTGGGCCGTGGCTCCAGACAGTGTTCTGCAGCAAGAAGACACAGTCCTGAGGGCTATTTCTCTCTCTTTACTGTTTTGGGAGTGTTATGTTAACTTAGACAGGCTTTATAAATTAAGTATAAATAATAAAAAATGATGATAAAAATGTTAAAAATTAAGTTTTGTTTTAGTGAAAGTGCTTATCAGTGCATCTTTGTGGAATCAGGTGCTCTCACTGTGTTCACTGAGTTGAAGTAGCAGTTTTAAAGTCTATATTCCTGTATATTTCCATAGTTCTGTGGATGGTTCTCGACGTAAACAGCACCGAGTCGACTGCTGAGAAACTGCATCTGTAAGACTCAAGGTCTGAGACAAATACACGCCTTTCTTCGCCTTGTATCAGAGTAAAGATTCTAACCTTTACTTCCACTTTACTGACAGATAACGCTGCTGTGACACTACATTTAACTCTAGCTTAATCTAAGGTCAAAGGCCCGTGGTATCAGCAGAAACTTACTGCTGGCTTTGGCACTTTACCTGTTTCTGTAAAATTTCCCAACTGTGTGATCAGTAAAGCCTCTCAGTCTAAACCCATCCACTAAAATCCTCTGAGGCAGGTGAGAGTCTCACCACGTCCATCAGTTCCATGGGCACGCTCAGTTCACACGCGCTCAGAGAGGAGTCCAGGTCTGAGGACGAGGGCACGTACGAGGAGCAGAGGCCGCTGTGGTCACATGACGCGCCGCTGGACATGTCCTTCTCTGTGGAAACTGAGTGGCCCTAAAGAACAACACAGTGAAATACAGTAATCTGACAATAATGACATGTTTTAAGATTGTAAAGAGCTGTGTCCTGACCTTGTGACCTCTGCAGCTCTGAGACACTGATGAAGAGGAGGAGCTGAGGGAGGCATGAGGCTGTGTCTTCAGGAAGCCATCTCTGTCCACCTTCCTCTTCAGAGTGGAGTTCCAGTGGTTCTTTATGGAGTTGTCCGTCCTGAGAACAGCACTCAGGTCAGTGTTGAATCACTTCCTCATTTAATTACAGAGAACGTAAGGGTCAAATGCTTCTTGCTGCATTTTAATGGCACAACCTGTTATTATCCATTCAGAGCTGTTTGAGTCTCAGTGAACAGTGAGTGAAGGTCTGTGGTGCGTTCACTGACACCACAAACACAATGCTGAAAAACAGAATGAGTGCAACTAATCGACCCATCAGATTCCAGCCCACAGTGACCTCCATTTTAGGTTCAGAACAAAGCCTCTGTAGAAACCTCGGTACGGGTCAGACCCGTACTGACCCGACCCACAACCCGGTGCCTAACCCCGCCGCCTCACCGTCCCGGGAGCAGCTTGGAGATGTCGGCCCAGCGGTTACCCAGCAGCCTGTGGGCCTGGCAGATGATCCGGTCTTCCTCCTGAGTCCAGCTGCTCTTCTTCACCGACGGGTTCAGGTGGTTGTGCCAGCGCTCGCGGCACTGCTTCCCGTTCCTGCTGTGGAGGTGTTTGGCGATGATGGACCAGTGTTTCACTCCGTATTTATTCACCAGCTCCATCACCTGCAGGGGGCGCACACACCAGAGGGCAGACTGTACATTCTCTGTGTCCAGACTAGTACCGCTGAGGCTTCGCTGCAGCCACTGACAGTAAATACCAACCTGAGGTCCATGGGCCAAATCCGGTCACTCTAAAGCTACATCTGGTCCTCACATAAATATATATATTTTTTTTTTTACAACATTCTGGATTCGAACTCACGACCTTCTAAGATGAATGAATGAATGAACATTCTGGATTATTATTAATAGTTTTATTTAGTTTTATTATAATAAAATACATAAACAGAACCTGTTGTTGAGGCCTACAATAAATCTGACCCTCTGAGGTTGGCCATAACCACTTATTTAAGACCAGCCTGTGACTGAAAAAAAATAAAATGTGCACATTTTTATAAATACATACAAATACATACAAACATTGGGCTGAATATTACATATAAAAATGAGGATAATTGACTTTAGGACCGGTTTTTGGGACGGTTTTGACTGGTTTTTGGAACGGCCCTGGGACCGGTTTTTGGAACGGCCCTGGGACCGGTTTTTGGGACGGTTTTGACTGGTTTTTGGAACGGCCCTGGGACCGGTTTTTGGAGCGGCCCTTGGACCGGTTTTTGGAACGGTCCTGGGACCGGTTTTTGGAACGGCCCTGGGACCGGTTTTTGGAGCGGCCCTGGGACCGGTTTTTGGTTATCTTAGGGTGTATTCACACCAGGAAAGTCCTTTAGTTCGCTTGTTTCCTTTTCTGCAGTTCGCTTTCACATTGTACTTTTTGCAAGTGAACTATCACTTGTAAACAACACCACGTGTGTGACGATCGTTGCTCCCATTGGACAGAAATGATTGGGACAGAGCACAGACCCTGGCTTGTAAAGTCCAAAAACGCGTATGTTTCCCGTAGTTGGGTCGAATCGAGACCAGTTTGTATTCACACCTGGAGTGAACCGCACCAGAGTCCGTTTGGAAACGGACCGAGACCACCTCAAAAAGTGGGTCTCGGACCGGTTGTTTGGTCCGAACCAGGGTTCGCTTGTGTGTATTCACACCTGCACAAAAGGTCCGGACCAGCGTGGGAAACAAACTCTGGTCCGTTTAAAGCGGACCACACGTGGCAGGTGTGAATACACCCTTAGTTACCTTCTGGTCCTCCTCTTGAGTCCAGGGCCCTTTGACCAGCTCCGGGTTTTTGACCTGGTGCCATCGGCGCTGACAGTCGCCCTCTGACCTCTGACCCTGACACACACAGTTAGTATCTGTTATGATCTCAGCCCAGTAAGAGGTAACCAGGGGCTTAAGCTGGTTCTAACGCAGTGAATGTGTCCTGACCTTAAAGTGGAGACAGACCAGGCCCCAGGTGTTGGTCCCCAGCTCCTTCACCAGCCTCTGCAGCTTCTCATCCTGAACAACACCACACCTCTGTTACCATGACGAAAACACACCTCTGTTACCATGACGACACCACACCTCTGTTACCATGACGACACCACACCTCTGTTACCATGACGACACCACACCTGAACACTGATGTCACACACACACACACACACACACACACAGAGGCCAGATCAGAAGGTCTTCGTGCATATTCAAGTTTTGGCTCCTATATTTGTACTAGTTCAGTTTGTCCCAGTCTGGTTCAGTTTGTCCCAGTCTGGTTCAGTCTGGTTCAGTTTGTCCCAGTGTGGTTCAGTCTGGTTCAGTTTGTCCCAGACTGGTTCAGTCTGGTTCAGTTGGTCCCAGTGTGGTTCAGCCTGGTTCAGTCTAGTTCCGGGTGTAGCTGACATGATTACCTCGTCTTTGGTCCATCCGAGCTTCTGTAGCATCCCTTTAGAAAAGCGTCCTGTGAAGCCTTTGCGTCCGAAGCAGCGGTTCTTCACGCTGAGGGTTAACACATGTGACATTAATGGACCAATCACAGCAGGTTATCCTCACAGGCTCATAATAAAGTCATTACGTAACTCTGAAGAAACACAAACTATAACTCATCATCTTTCCTCATGTTCAGATATAAACTCAGTTTTGGACTCACCAGGTCCGACGACTTCTGCTGCTCATCGTGAACCAGACGCTGAACCAAAACCAGACACAGGTTTAAAAAGTTCACTGGTGATGTTCCATGATGATCTTCCATCAAAATGTCCTATACTTCTTTAGGAATATCCACTGATTTAACAAAACTGAACCTAAACAGTTATTTACTCATGTAAATGTGTGAGACTTTGTGAGGCTTTTGACCTCAGCTAAATTAAAAGGGAATCTATTGTTAAAATATATGAATGTGGTAAGAAAGAAACACAGACACAAAGGAAGGACTCAGTCTAACATTTGCTGATAGAAAAATAAGAAACTTCTTACTCAGAGAACGTCAACCAACACAAAGAAATAAAATCTAATCTTTAACTCAGAACTAAAAATATATCCAGCTGATCTTTCTCAATAGATATCAAATATATCAATGTGAATTTAACAGAACTCAAGCAATATAATAAAATCACTGCATTCCTTATAAAAACTCAAAT
Source organism: Rhyacichthys aspro (assembly GCA_036850595.1). NCBI lineage: Eukaryota > Metazoa > Chordata > Actinopteri > Gobiiformes > Rhyacichthyidae > Rhyacichthys > Rhyacichthys aspro. The sequence goes on along the minus strand of CM072164.1, from coordinate 188,997 downwards.
CATGTCACGTGAAAAATAAAGATAAAAGTAACAAAATCCGTTCACGCTAGCGCCTGTTAAATGAAATTAGCATTAGTTTTGGGCATTTCCTTCAGCCATTTTATAATTTAATATTATATTTTTGATTTGGTTATGTTGGGAGAATAGTAATAACACAAACTATTGTTCAGTAACGTAAAGTGTAAAGACAAGTGACCTTTATAAACTTTTAACAAGATTTAACAGCTGACAACTGACCGTTACTTTAGAAGGTTAGCAAAGGCTAGCGGTTAGCATTGCGAAATTCATCATTAAATAATCCTTAAAGGCTGTAAAAGTTGGGTTAAAAGGAGATAACCGAATGATTCCGGTTGTTTTTAAAGCCTTGATGTGTTTCCGATGGAAGAGTGTTTAAATAATTCATTTCTTCTTATGTTAAAATGTTTTTGTGAGACTTACCCGCCGCGGGTAGCAGCTACTCGAGCTCCGCAATCTGAGCTCTGATTGGCTGAAGGCGCTGCTGACGTCACAACAAAAAACACGTGACCCATTAAAGTAACGGCCAAGTTTGACTTTGACTGCTTTTTATTTATTTATGATTTATTTTTAAATTATATAGAAAATAAAATAATTGTGTATTAACAGTTGACAGCATAATTGTTATGATCTTTTTATTCATAATATATACATCTATATTTTGATAATGAAACTGTACAAGAGCAATGCCACTATAGAGCCCCCTTTTTTTAAATCTATTTTGTTAATGTTACAAACACTGACAATAGTCAATGGTTATAAAGCAAGTAAAGTGCTTGGTAAAGACTAATAGCTTAGCATTTGACTAGGAATATAAATCCTGTTCATCAAAAAAAAAATCATCAAAATGTAAAACTGACAAAAACAAACACAATTTCTTTTTTAGAGGCAAATACATAATTAAACAAACTAATCTAAATCACATCACACTTAAAAACCGAAGAAAAATATTGGGTTTAGTACTTATCGTCATTCTAAGGAAAAGGGGAGTCATAAACTCCTTTTCCCAGCATACTTTGCGCAGTGACGTCACCCTCCCGCCCGTTCAGCCCCCGTTCCCCAGAATGCTTTTGGGCAGGCCGCAGAGAGAGGAGCGTCACGATGGACTCCGCTTGTGGCTGATGCTGTGTTTTTTCAGTGAAATTAAGAGCATGGTTCTCCAGAGAAAGGCTTTACGGATCATCTAGCCAGTTTATACCCGCTAGATAGTTACTCTGCAGCGGACTGTTGGTGAGTGTTTGAGCTGCAGCGCGCTGTGGTCACCGTTAAACCCGAACAGGCCCGAGGTTAGCCGAGTGTAGCCGAGTCAGGCCGCCTCTGAAAGAAAGAAATAATAAACAAATCATACAGAGAAGCAGCAGAACTACTCATAAACTAAATCTATGTGTTTAAAAATTTGATTTTTTGTAGATTTGCTCTTATTGTTTAATTTCCAGGTAGTAACGAGTCCTTAGTGACGATTAGCATCGTTTGCATAAGCGGCTAAGTCTCTTTGAGAGCTTTTTCAAAACAAAACAAAGCAGCTTTAATTACACTTTAACCAGAACAAATGGGCAGCACTCATTAAATCTATAAAATGATCATTAATAAAGCTGTAAATTGTAGTGAGTGCTGTTATAGGTCTGATTTGAGTCTGTTTTAGGTTTAGTTTTAGCCTTTTAAGCTAATTCTAGTCAAACCTCGTGTGTTAAAGAGGATTACACTTTCATCAAATGATTGTTCTTTTCCTGATTCAGACCAGACTTTCTCTAATAAAGTTTATCCGTAAGTTTAACAGGTTTAGAGCTAGTATTATGCTTTTATCTGTCATTTAACCTCGTGTTTTCTATATTCATGATGAAAATGCCTTTTGTTGTTGTTGCTGTGACTTTGTTGTGGCTGATTTTTAATGTTGTAAACTTTATTCACTGCTGTGATTTTGACAAAAACTGATTGATGTTTTTGTGGAATAAAAAAGACACTTGTCCCTTTGGATTTTGGGAACCTGTCAATAAAAGTTAAATAAATGAATATAATGAAGTTAATAAAGTTGGAGGAAATGGGAGATTCATGAAGCTGTAGCTTTACTTACTCCACTTTACATTTGTCCATTTCACAGGATTCTAAGTAGGTTATGATATTTAGTTTGTGCATTCAAAGGTACATGACTTCAGGACAGTAGCTGGACCAGACTGTAGGGGGCGCTGTAGCAGACCTTAAACTCTAGATTTTACCATTGTCCTTTTTATACACTGTTCTTAATATTTTGTCCACTGCACATTTAAAATCAAAATCTGAAATCTTATAAAAATATAAAATGGCCTTGAAATCATTTGATTGATTCTTGACGCGAACACAACTCTCCATTGGTTTGACCCATAGTTCAAAGGTTTAGGCATGTTACCATTGTATGAGAAGACTCAGAATGTAGGGCTGGGCCATATGCCTAAAAAATCTTTCTTTTGTCAATTTTTTTGGACAATTTACAATTAGGATTTGTTTTGTCTTACTACTGACTGAAAAACGTGACTCAAATGTATTTCTTTTTAAAATTGTATTTTTCTGCTCACTGCCAACACAAAGCAGCGGGGTCAGGGGACAGGATCAGGGGACAGCAGCGGGGTCAGAGGACAGCAGCGGGGTCAGGGGACAGCAGCGGGGTCAGGGGACAGGATCAGGGGACAGCAGCGGGGTCAGAGGACAGGGTCAGGGGACAGCAGCGGGGTCAGGGGACAGGATCAGGGGACAGCAGCGGGGTCAGAGGACAGGATCAGGGGACAGCAGCGGGGTCAGAGGACAGGATCAGGGGACAGCAGCGGGGTCAGGGGACAGGATCAGGGGACAGCAGCGGGGTCAGAGGACAGGATCAGGGGACAGCAGCGGGGTCAGAGGACAGGGTCTCTGCTGTGTGTCTCTGACATTGTCTAAGACTAAAAACTCAAATGAATGTAATGTATTTATGGCCCAGCTCAACATAAATATACTTTTTTTATAGAATATTTATGAGAAGTCAACAGTCCCTTAGAGTTTTGCCACAGTCTTTGTCTTTTTGTGACCTTTGAACTCAAAGCCTCTTTGTCCTGATGTTATGTTTATTCTGTATGAGGCCTCTCATGAATACATGATTAAAATCTATATTCCATAATTCTATATTCTTAAAAACAGGAACAAGGTTAGGGTTACATAAAAGATGATAGATTTTTGTGTATGAGCAGCTTCATCTGTTTATTTTGTTGATTCTCTAAAACCAGCTGTAGCTTTAACCTCTGGACCCTGCCTCAGGACAGTTCTGAGGCTGAATCAGAGCAGCAGACGCAGAATAAAGAGGAACAACTCATGAGCCCGGCCCCCGCGGACCCCCCCGAGTCTCAGGGGGTCGGGGCTCTAGATGTTAGTGTGACTCAGCCAAGTCTCTGATGCGGTGTTTCTCACAGAAACGTTGTCAGTGAAGGTGAAAGACACAGATTCATGTCATTAATACTTTTCATGTATAAACCTCTGAGCGCCTCAAAAACTTAACCCACAGAAACTCTCTAACACTAAAACATTAAAATAAGGTTAGTTCATCACATAAACTGAGTTTTGCATTGATTATATATTACTTTACAGAGTCTGTGTTGAACGGTGGTGAAGGTCTCTGACACCGGTGACTGATGTGTGTGGGTCAGGGGTCAGGTCTGTACTAAAGACAGGTTCGTAAAGATTTATCTTTAGATTTATTATCAGCTTTAATTTGACTCTAACTCAGCCCTGACTCTTGATATTCACATTTAAAGAAATTAAAAACCTAACAGACTGAGATCTAGCCTTTTCTAAAATTTGAAATCCCTGCTGCAGAGTCCGGAGTCGTCTCTGGACCAGGTCTGATATAACTCCAGTCCAAAAGAAGTCTTCTGCTTCTAAAGCACGAGGCTCATGTTTATGCCAGTTCTTTGTTAAATTAGTTTTTGTGATACGACTGTTTCTGACATGGTTCAAAATTAGAATTATTCGAGTGATTTCAATTTATTGCCCAGCTCTGCGTTTGGTTCTTTCAGAGCGTCACAGTTTTTCTCTGAAGACCTGATAAATCCTGTTTAAGGATGACACAAAGCTCTGTGGTTGTTTCCTGAAGAGGTCTCCTGCGGTCTCGACTCTGAGAAAAACAAATGAAATGTTTTAATTTGAAACACCCACGTGAATGCTGTCTGAAGTATTTATGTGTTGGAACGAAAGAGCTGATGTGTCCTAATGTCCCATAATCAGTAAATATGAAAAATTGAGTTTAGATTTTTATCCGTACGGCCCAACTTGATTAACGTGAATACAGTCTTAAAAAAACAAAAGATAGTATAGCTTGAATGTATTTCATTATTCTTTGAGGCTTTTATTTTGATAGATGTAAAATCTAAAAGGATTATAGACTCCTATAGAATCATGGCTATTCTCGCATCAAAACAGGATTTAAAGGCTATAATCTGGAAAAACACTGCTGTTCAAAAGTGAAAAGGTCAGGGTCTAAACCTGAGAATTAAAATTTTCTTTATTTTCCACTGGTTTATTTCATTTTAACCAAACTTAAATTTAATTTAAACTTATATGATCCATGTTCATCTGTATTGCTCTTACACAGTTTGACTTTGACCAAGAAAACAGGCCTTTCTTGACGTCGAGGCAGAAAAGACTAAAAAAGATGCAGTAAACTTTCTAAACCTTGTAGTTCAAAAACAGAGCTTTTACGCAGTGTTCCATAATGGATTACTGGTTCGACTCTGCTCTCTTGTTTTTAATTTAAAATCTAAAGCCTCACAGTCAGGCTCCGACATAAATGTGAAGAAAACCTTCTGTAAAGGTCAAAGTGTCAGAGATAAACAGAATCAGACTGAAGGCGTCATCAGTAAAATTATTCTGTTTGTCTGTGGTCTTTGAGTGATGTTAAAGCTGCTTTCAAAATAAAGGCGTGTTTATGTCAGAACAGATCATTTTAATTAAGGTTTCCTCTAAATGAGTAAAGCAGACACAGATTTATTTTTCACAAAATAGAAAAATGTAGCGTATCAAAAACAGTGTAGTGTTGAAATATTTACTAAAATAACACATCAGAGGCAAAATAGGTAAATAACAAAAATAATACGCTCAATAATAATAGCTCCAGACTCAGACTATCTGCCGTCATCTTACAGATTTTTCTATAAATAATACTGGGTCAAAAGTAAACGAGACTCATTAAAGCTCTGATGTTTTTCCAAGGGTTAAACAGGTGAAGATAATGCTTCCAAACCAAAACGGAACAGGCTTTTCCAGAAAGAAGATGGTTTTGTCTAACACAGTACTGCTCTGACCTTTCTTAGAAATGATCAGATTTACAGCAAACTCTGGGCTTATTTGCACTCTGTTCATAATAGTGTAGTAGACAGCAGCTGGATTAAGTGAATATTATGAGTAGCAGTTTGAGAACCACTGCTCTTCAGTTTAATGTTATTATCTCTTTTCCAGAACACGCTCAGACCAGGTTTAATCCAGTTTAATCCCGTTTCACTTTGACCAGGTTCAGTACTCAGAATCAGCCTCAGATCCAACACCTGCTCCTGAACTAGAGGAAACTCACTCTGGGTTCGACTCTGGTTCGACTCTGGTTTCTGTTTGTATATAAACTCCTCACATGTGCGCTCTACTCCACTTCCCTAACCTCAGCCGTGTGTTCGTCCTGCAGCTTCATAAACCCGCTCGTCCCTAGAGCACGTACTTCTTTTGGTTGTTCTGCCTCAGACTGGAGTCATTTCCGACAGACGCAGAAGCTAAGGTCATTGATCCCACTCTCCTCTTTTAAAAACTCAATAGTCAGATAGTCAGAGGTCGATGCACTACCTTTAAGTCCGTCACCTTTTTAATATTTTCACTGTAAAGCTTGTACTCAGTGTATTCTTGTTACAGAGGGTTTGAGGTTATGTGGTGTGTGATATATACGCTTTTTCATTTCTTCTGTAGAAGACTCTTTGTAGAAGCAGGTCTCTACAGTCTGGAGTAAATATCCTGTGTCTCTCTGTAGCTGTCCTTCAAGTGCAGTAGAAGACCCCAGACCCAATCGTCACAATGGCCACGGACCTGGGCTCCCCGCAGCGCTTCTTCCACATGCCCCGCTTCCAGCACCAGGCGCCGCGGCAGGTCTTCTACAAGCGTCCCGACTTCGCCCAGCAGCAGGCCATGCAGCAGCTCACCTTCGACGGCAAACGCATGAGGAAGGCCGTGAACCGCAAGACCATCGACTACAACCCCTCCGTCATCCGATACTTAGAGGTACCCTTCACCCTTCAGTTATTTATTTATTTTCTACCAATGCAAAATAGCGGAAGCAACAGTGAGCTCTCAGAGTAAAAGTAAATCATTTCTAATTTCCACTGCACAAAATCTTGTTAAAAGACGTTAAAAGCTCTGACCTTGTGGCCAATCATTAAAGTAGACGCAGTTCTGATACTTCACTGTTTGTGATCAGTTTCCTGTCGCTATTTCAATTCAATTCAATTTAGCAATATGGCTGTTTTTGACATTGTCCAAAATTTAAATCTCAAATTAATCAAATTAATTGGGTTTATCGGCCAGCCCTCGTCAGAGCAACCCTTTGGAGCCTGTTACTCCTGACCCCAGTGTTCTGTTTTTTGTAGAACCGTTTGTGGCAGAGAGACCAGAGAGACCTCAGAGCCATTCAGCCTGACGCGGCCTGCTACAACGACGTGAGTGTCCTGTACTCAGAGTATTCTCAGAGTATTCTCAGAGTATTCTCAGAGTATTCTCAGAGTATGTGGTATGAGGTGTAGGTGTAACGCCTGTTTGTGCCTCTGCTGCAGCTGGTGCCTCCTCTGGGCATGCTCAACAACCCCATGAACGCCGTCACCACTAAGTTTGTCCGAACCTCCACAAATAAAGTCAAGTGTCCGGTCTTTGTCATCAGGGTGAGTTCTGACCTCTGACCTTAATAAAAAACACTTCCTTACTTTTATTGTTTAGATGCAAAAGCCTTGTTTCTTTTGAATCTGTTTCACAAGTGAGTTAGACTCTACCTGTACGTAGCAGAAATTTAAGAGAACATTTAAACAGAAATGAGAGGGTTTTGTTGAGTAAGTGTTGGCTCTGTTGTACCAAAGCTCTGATTCTATACATCTGTGTCCTGTAGTGGACCCCTGAGGGCCGGCGGCTCGTCACAGGGGCCTCCAGTGGAGAGTTTACTCTGTGGAACGGACTCACCTTCAACTTCGAGACCATTTTACAGGTAAACATCACCTGTGCTTAATTAGATCTACTGTGTTTCTGTAAAGTCCTCTCTGGAGGAAAAAAAATCCACACTCAACCCAGTTTCATTCACATTCACAGGGAATAAGAGGAAGTTTATCCTTTCAGCCCCGAGAAGGTTCTATCTGGTTCTCAGCTGAGGTTTAAAGTTTGACTTTTTAATGAACAACAGTGACATGTGGAGACCCCAGACTGTCTCACACTTCCTCAGCTCCTCCAGAGGAATACTGAGGGTGTCCTGGGTCTGGGGTCTCCTGGCAGTGGGACACCTCCAGAGGCTCCAGGAGGCTCTGAGCAGATCAGCACAAGAATATATCAATAACAACTGTTAAAAACGTCAGATAGAACCGTATAATTCCACAGAAACCATTGGATAAAGTCTTTTCATCTGCAAATAACAGCCTCCATTGATCTTTGTACTCTACTTGAGCGTTTCAGTCCTGATTTTGAGCGAACGCAAGCTTCAGAAATTAAGCCCCTGAAAGCAGAGCTCTGTCAGGCCCTGAGGCCCTGTCTGAGCCCCGACAGTCCAGTTTCCTCTCTGTGCGCCGCTTTGCCCTGTTGTGGCCTGTGTTTCACGTGTGTTCCCTCTCTTTGCCCCCCAGGCCCACGACAGTCCGGTGCGGGCCATGACCTGGTCTCATAACGACATGTGGATGCTGACTGCGGACCACGGAGGATACGTCAAGTACTGGCAGTCCAACATGAACAACGTCAAGATGTTCCAGGCTCACAAGGAGGCCATTAGAGAAGCCAGGTTCACTCTTTTCTGCTGTCGTCCTGTCCCACTGCTGTGCACAATAAAGACCAGGGGGCGGGGCCTGAGGAGAGGCCATAAACCAACAAAGTGTCAGGGATCACAATAAAATGCGGCCAGGCTCCACAGAATAAAGACTACACCTCCCAGAATGCACCTCTGTCTGTCAGGACAGGGCTGAGCAGCATGAGTTTGAAACTAAGATCTGTTCAAATCCATATAAAACCTGTTCAAATCCATTTAAAACCTGTTCAGATCTATCTTAAATCTGGTGGGTGGGGAGACCACAGTCTCAGGAATGGACTCATGTTCACATTCAGGGGTCCTGACAGCACTACACTACCCAAAATGCTTAGGGCCTGGAGCTGGCTGCCATTTTGTTGGTAACAAAGGCCGTTTCCCAATCGCCAGGAGGTGACTCGGAGGTGGCTCCTCCAGAGTCGTCTCTGAAGCCGAGGCTAGAGTCCTAACTCCTCATGTGTCTTTAGGAACAGGCTTTAGCTTCAAAAGCTCTGCCCATAGTTCTGCAGCTTAAAAACCTTAAATGCTTATTTTTTTTACAAGTCCTGTTATAGGGAGTTATGGATCATTAAATATTTGACTATAATATAAAATGCAGTGTGTGTGGAGACTGGGGAACGGCCAAAGGGTTCCTTGTTTGTGGGAATGGATCTGGGTTTGACCTCTGAGTAGACTGTATGTTGGTTAAAGGCTGTTTGACCTGTGACCTTTTCCCTGTGGTGCTGTTGTATCTGCCTCAGTGACCTTTGACCTACCTGCTGTTTGCTCTGACTGTAACAGTGTTGGTCTAAGATTATAGTTTTCTGGGGTTTTTTGGCTTTATATTTTATAATGAACTGAAAATAAAGAGTAGATTTTATGAATGATTTCAGTTGAATGTTGCCAAAAAATAAAGCCAGAAGCCAGATCTAAATGAAAATTAGGACCTGAATAAATACTTTTACACATTACGTTCATCACATCCTGAGGTTCTGGGTTTAGTCTCTGGTCTAGGTTTAACAAAATTATGTGAAAATATTAGAAAATAGTGAAAAAAGTGCATCATAATGAGCCTTATTTCAGTTTCAGTTGAATAAGCCGTCACTGTTCCTTCATCTTTGTCAGACCTGATACGGTTTATTAAAGCCACAGTAAGACCCTCTTTAGTCCAAATGTACTCATTATAGGTGAAAAATGTCTCCTGTTCATAAAAGCCCTTAATTCAACTAAAGCACATTATTTACTGCTGTTAATAATGAAGGAGGTGTCCCTGTGTTGTCCTTTGAGTTAGACACAGAATAAACTGCCTCTGGACGCAGTTAAGGATAAAGACACAACAACCAATCAGAGAGAGGATCGTCGTCTCATTTGAATAAACGGTTATAATCGGTTCAGCAGGACGTGAGTGGGTTTGATGGGACCGGGTTAAAATCAAGTTCTACACACACAACATCCTGCAGTAGTCCAGTCCCAAACACCGACCGATGAAGAACTGACCTGACCCGTTCTGAGGCCCACTCTGTTCTGGACAAACACAGACTTCAGCTAGTTTTGGACAAATATAAATCCTGTCTTTAATCTGCTGCAAGTTAAAGAGGTTCCACGACAAACGTTCCTTTTGAGTGGATCAGGTCTGAAACTCAAACTGAACTGTCTGAGTCAGATGTAGTTCCACTGAGTGACCAGCAGATGAAGCTGTGCAGAGTTTATTAGATTATTTCATACATTTTTAAACGTAAATAAGCGGATTAAAGCAGATCCTCACAAAACCACACCTTCACAGAAAACATAAACTAGAGAGAAATACTGTGGTCCGCTCTGTTCTGCCTCTAACTCTAACAGTTTTATCTAAAACAGGACTAAACCCGGTCTGAACCTGGTCTAAACCTGGTGTGCTGTGTCTCTGTGTCCACAGCTTCTCTCCGACCGATAACAAGTTTGCGACGTGTTCAGACGATGGGACAGTCCGGATCTGGGACTTCCTGCGCTGTCACGAGGAGAGGATCCTCCGAGGTGAGTCACAGAAACGACAAACTGAGCTAAAACTTCAGAACGACTCTAAACCACCCGGTCCGGTTCTGCCTCAGGTCACGGAGCAGACGTGAAGTGTGTGGACTGGCACCCAACCAAAGGCCTGGTCGTCTCTGGGAGCAAAGACAGCCAACAGCCCATCAAGTTCTGGGACCCCAAAACCGGGCAGAGCCTGGCCACACTGTGAGTCCTGCACGGGACTGGTTCAAGGGCTACTACAACAGGTTTAAGAGGGTCTACTGCAGGTTTTCGAAGGTTCTACAGTGGGTTTTAGAGGGTCTACAGCAGGTTTTAGAGTGACTACCTCAGGTTTTAGTAATTTTTTTTCCCATCTGAGTCAGAAACACGACTCAGGCTCACTTTGCTCTCAGGCTTACTTTGCCCTCAGTTTGCCCTCAGGCTCACTTTGCTCTCAGGCTTACTTTGCCCTCAGTTAGCCCTCAGGCTCACTTTGCCCTCAGTTTGCCCTCAGGCTCACTTTGCCCTCAGTTTGCCCTCAGGCTCACTTTGCCCTCGTCCTCAGACACGCTCACAAAAACACGGTGATGGAGGTGAAGTGGAACCTGAACGGGAACTGGCTCCTCACCGCGTCACGGGACCATCTCTGCAAACTCTTTGACATCCGCAACCTGAAGGAGGAGCTACAGGTCTTCAGGGGTCACAAGAAGGAGGCCACAGGTCAGAGGTCACTCACGATGACTCGGGGGTCAGACGATTACATTCATCTGTTTTTCTAACAAACCTGTGTGTTTTCAGCTGTGGCGTGGCACCCCGTTCACGAGGGTCTGTTCGCCAGCGGAGGGTCTGACGGCTCGCTGCTCTTCTGGCACACCGGGTACAGCCTTCAAATAATACCCATGATAGAAGTTATTTTATCTGTATTAATGTGTGTGTTTATGTGTGTGCTGCAGGGTGGAGAAGGAGGTGGGAGGGATGGAGATGGCTCATGAGGGAATGATCTGGAGTCTGGCCTGGCACCCACTGGGACACATCCTGTGTTCAGGCTCCAACGACCACACCAGGTAAGACCGCCCTGAACCGGTCTGTGACGGCGGAGGGCTGTGGGCGGGGATCTAAGAGCTGCTTGGTTATATAGACACAATATGAAAGAAAAATTTAAAAAAGGCATGACATATGGAACAAAGACAAAAGTTGAGGTGGACAGTAAATGCGTCACTCAGGCTAACGTCTCGTTCTGTTACAGTAAATTCTGGACGAGGAACCGACCCGGAGACAAGATGAGGGACCGGTACAACCTGAACCTGCTGCCGGGGATGTCCGAGGACGGCGTGGAGTACGGTGAGCCGCAGAGGACAAAATACTCACTTTATTCGTGTCCCATATACGCCTCATGACTGACCCTGACCCAGAAAAGGTTGAGTAAATAAACGGAGTAATGATGGCGTGTTTCAGACGACGTGGAGCCCAACAGCGTGGCGGCGATCCCGGGGATGGGGATCCCAGAGCAGCTGAAGGCCGCCATGGAGCAGGAGCAGAACTGTGAGTCACACACACACCTGACTCAGGTCAAAGGTTACAGGCTGCAGAGGGGGATTAGAACGGGTTTTAGAAGCAGCTTTTCATACTAATTCTTTGTAAACCTAAATCCGTGCTGAACCGTTCCAGGTAAAGAGTCTGGTCCGGACTTGGAGATGTCGATCCCGGGTCTGGACTGGGGCGTGGATGAGGTCATGGGCAAAGACTCCAAAAAGGTCCCACAGAAGAAGGTGCCCTACGCCAAACCCATCCCGGCCCAGTTCCAGCAGGTAACTCTGACTCACCTGGACTAAACCCTGACTCACCCGGACTAAACCCTGACTCACCCTGACTAAACCCTGACTAAACCCTGACTCACCCTGACTAAACCCTGACTCACCCGGACTAAACCCTGACTCACCCTGACTAAACCCTGACTCACCCGGACTAAACCCTGACTCACCCTGACTAAACCGGACTAAACCCTGACTCACCCTGACTCACCCTGACTAAACCCTGACTCACCCTGACTAAACCCTGACTCAACCTGACTAAACCCTGACTCACCCGGACTAAACCCTGACTCACCCAGACTAAACCCTGACTCACCCGGACTAAACCCAGACCCACCCAGACTAAACCCTGACTCACCCAGACTAAACCCTGACTCACCCTGACTCACCCTGACTAAACCCTGACTCACCCTGACTAAACCCTGACTCACCCTGACTAAACCCTGACTCAACTGGACTAAACCCTGACTCAACCGGACTAAACCCTGACTCACCCTGACTCACCCTGACTAAACCCTGACTCACCCGGACTAAACCCTGACTCACCCGGACTAAACCCTGACTCAACCGGACTAAACCCTGACTCACCCGGACTAAACCCTGACTCACCCAGACTAAACCCTGACTCACCCGGACTAAACCCAGACCCACCCAGACTAAACCCTGACTCACCCAGACTAAACCCTGACTCACCCGGACTAAACCCGGACCCACCCAGACTAAACCCGGACTCACCCGGACTAAACCCTGACCCACCCAGACTAAACCCGGACTCACCCGGACAAAACCCTGACTCACTCGGACTCGCCCAGACTAGCCCGGACTAAACCCTGACTCACCCAGACTAAACCCTGACTCGCCCAGACTAAACCCTGACTCGCCCAGACTAAACCCTGACTCGCCCAGACTAAACCCTGACTCGCCCAGACTAAACCCTGACTATAAACCTTGGTCTGACCTGGACTAACCCTCTGACCTTTGTCCTCTGACCTTTGTCCTCTGTCCTCAGGCCTGGGCCGAGAACAAAGTCCCTCTGTCGGGTCCCGGTTCAGATCCGAACCTGGACCGAAAACTGGATCAGACCGGACTCGACAAGAAACGTTCTCAGGTCGAGATCGAGCAGGAGCTGGCCTCTCTACAGTACACCCACCCCCACCTGCTGCAGGTAAGACCTGGACCGGACAACCCCACCTGCTGCAGGTAAGACCTGGACCGGACTACCCCACCTGCTGCAGGTAAGACCTGGACCGGACTACCCCACCTGCTGCAGGTAAGACCTGGACCGGACTACCCCACCTGCTGCAGGTAAGACATGGACCGGACTACCCCACCTGCTGCAGGTAAGACCTGGACCGGACTACCCCACCTGCTGCAGGTAAGACCTGGACCGGACTACCCCACCTGCTGCAGGTAAGACCTGGACCGGACTGAACCCACCTGCTGCAGGTAAGACCTGGACCGGACTACCCCACCTGCTGCAGGTAAGACCTGGACCGGACTGAACCCACCTGCTGCAGGTAAGACCTGGACCGGACTAAACCCACCTGCTGCAGGTAAGACCTGGACCGGACTAAACCCACCTGCTGCAGGTAAGACCTGGACCGGACTGAACCCACCTGCTGCAGGTAAGACCTGGACCGGACTTCTCTGATGTTAGGGTCTGACTGTTGTTTCTGTTTTTTTTGCAGCAGATGAAGATGAACCCAGACATGGCCCCCCCCTCGGGCCCTGGGGGCCCCATAGCCCCGTTCCCAGGGGGTCCAGGACCCGGAGGCCCCGGTCCTGGGGGCCCTCCACAACAGGGTTTCAACCCCAACATGGGCCCAATGGGCCCTCAGATGGGCCCTGGGATGCAGCCCCCCTTCATGGGCCCCGGACAGATGGGGCCCCCGGACATGCAGCGGCATCCCGGCCCCCCCAGGAACATGGGCCCCCAGGGGCCGCATGGCATGGGCCCCCCCAGAGGCATGCAGGGCCCTGGGGCCATGATGGGCCCCCCGCCCAGAGGCATGGGCCCCCACGACCCCCAGGGGCCCCCACCGCAGGGCGGTATGATGGGCCCTCAGGGAAACATGATGGGGCCCCAGGGTATCATTGGGCCCAGGACTCACGGCCCCAACAGCTTCATGCAGGGGCCTCCAGGAAACATGGGGCCTCAAGGAAACATGGGTCCCCAAGGGCCGTACATGCACCAGGTAAGAACTGAGCTAATGTCTGTGACTCCGGCTCCAGGCTCTGATCTCACTGTGGTTTTCTGTTGGTTTCAGGGCCAGAACTCAGGGCCAATGATGCACGGCATGGGACCTCAGGGGCCTCAAGGACCCAACAAAGGTAAGACCTTAAACTAAATTACTTAAAACCAGATGCAGGCAAAACCTAACAAAGCCTCTTTCCTCAGACCCCAGAGGACCCCCACAAAACCACCACATGGGCCCCCCGGACCGACAGGGCCCAGGGTCGGACCAGGGTCCCGGGCCGTACTGGGGGGATAACCAGCAGGGCTCTCGGGGGCCGCAGGACTTCGATGCAGGACAGGACTATCAGGAAAACTGGAGACCGGGACCTGGACCGCAGGGCTTCGGGGGCAGGGGCCACAGAGGGGGCAACGGAGGGAATTGGGGCCCCGAGGGGTTTGGAGGGGACTTCAGAGGGGGCCGCGGGTGAGTGTCTTAGGGACCGCATCAGGGCCCACATCAGGGCCCACAACAGGGGCCACAGAGACATCCTCAGGTCTAAAAACCACATGAGAAACACTCCATTTCTCTCTTTTCTGTCTACTCCAGGTTTAGAGGAGGGGGTCCCGGTCGGCCTGGGGGCCCGGGGGGTCCTGGAGGTCATGGGGGCGGAGGTCATGGGGGCCCCGGGAGAGGTTTCCAGGAGGAGTTCGGAGGTCAGGATGAGGGATACGACGGGTCTGAGGACATGGGCCGAGGCTGGGACAGCAGCAGCAGAGGGAGGCCACCGCTGAGAGGAGGAGGGCCCCCAAGAGGAGGAGGTGAGGGGTCTACAGAGGACTACAGGGGTCTACAGAGGGTTTACAGAGGACTACAGGGGTCTTCAGAGGACTACAGAGGACTACAGGGGTCTACAGAGGGTTTACAGAGGACTACAGAGGGTTTACAGAGGACTACAGGGCTTCAGAGGACTACAGAGGACTACAGGGGTCTACAGAGGACTACAGAGGACTACAGATGACTACAGGGGTCTACAGATGACTACAGGGGTCTACAGATGACTACAGGGGTCTACAGACGACTACAGGGGACTACAGGGGTCTACAGAGGACTACAGAGGACTACAGGGGTCTACAGAGGACTACAGAGGACTACAGGGATCTACAGAGGGTCTACAGAGGACAAGTAAGTAAGGACAGTGAAGTCCAGAGACTAAATCTGGTCTGGGTCTGTGTTTAGGTCACGACGGGTTCCGGGACGGGCCCCTAATGGACGGCTCGTCTCCGGTGGGACGGGAGCGCTCGTCCTCGCTGCAGGGGATGGACATGGCCTCTCTGCCTCCAAGGAAACGGCCCTGGCAGGACGGCCCTGGGACGGACCCCATGGAGGCCCCCGAAGGAGGTAAGACTGGGTCTGGACCGGGTTTCACTGGGTCTGACCGGGTTTCACGGGGTCTGGACTGGGTCTGACCGGGTTTCACGGGGTCTGGACCGGGTCTGGACCGGGTTTCACAGGGTCTGGTTTTTGAATTGTCAGTGAGGACAAAATTTTTTTATGTTTTATGTTCTGTTCCCGCAGGACGTCCTCCCAGAGATGACTTTGGTCCTCCTCCGGGACGGGGACGGGGCTGGGGTCCAGGACCAGGACCTAGACCCAGAGGAGGGCCCCCGATGAGAGGGGCCCCGAGAGGCAGGGGCCGGTAGAGCCTCAGGGACTGAACCGGGTCTAAACCTGGACTTAATCGGAACTGTGGTCTCAGACTCAGACTCTGATAATCTGTTTGTAAAGTGATTTTTTTTTCTGTTGTTTTTGTGTAAAATAAACCAGTGTCAAATCTTCTGTAAAAACGACTCCTCTCTGACCAATCAGCATCCACTTCCTGTGAACCCACCAATCAGCATCCACTTCCTGTGAACCCACCAATCAGCATCCACTTCCTGTGAACCCACCAATCAGCATCCACTTCCTGTGAACCCACCAATCAGCATCCACTTCCTGTGAACCCACCAATCAGCATCCACTTCCTGTGAACCCACATCTACAAACCCAGCATCCAGCTCTGATCCAGCTGCAGTTCCCAGAGCCACCCCTAGAGGGAGCGGAGGGTGTTACATTATTCTCCATCATAACTTAAACTGACTTTTTTACAGTTAAATATATTTACCTCGGGTCAGTTTCACATTTTTTACCAATTTATTTAATTTTTCATTTAAGTGTTAACGTTTTTTTTTTTCTCTAAATCTGTTTCGACCGAACACAGTTAATTTTCACAGTTTTCTTATAAATGCTCGTTTCACAGCTGTGTCTGACCTCAGTTTGAGCCTGAAGCGTCCCGTCCCAGGCCCCAGGACCTGACGTTGCCACTTCTTCATGGATTTACAGAGACTTTGGACAAAAAACTGGAGAATCTATGCACGAACAGTGAGGCTCTGATGTAAATGTTTCTGTCGAAAAATGTAACATTTAAATGGTCATTTCCCCCCAAAATTCTCAAGGTCAGGTTTTTAATGTTTTTTTTTTTAGTTAGCATTAAATATACTCAAAATACACGACATTAAATATATTTAAATGTCATTTTTAAACCATCCTGTGACTTCTCACTAGCAGAGGGCGCACATCCCCCGTGCAACCTCACTTTCAGCGGCCACCATAGTTTAAGAAGTTTTAAGAACATATCTCTGAAACAGTGGCTCACTTGTATATGTGTGTGTATATATATATGTGTGTATAGAGAGAGAGAGAGAGATAGTTCAAAGTGTAATTAATGTAACCCAAAACTAAACCTGGACTTACCTGGATCTAAATCTAAACCAGCAACAGGCCCCAGGGGTCCATTTTTTCTATGAGTTTCTCTGTGGTTCCAGTGTTTGAGGCAAAAATCTACAATATGGTGAAAAATTACTCAACAGTTTCAAAATTTGTAAAGTGACGAAACCCCCCCCCCTTTTTTTTTCTTTTGTCCAGTTACTGCCAACGTTTAATGTTCATAAATATCTTTTTTTTTTAAATGCAACTTGTTTCTGTGTTTCAAATTTTAGATAACTGTAGTTGACAAAATTAACAGAATTCACTTCCAACTGGACGAAAACCACTTAAAACCAACATAATGACCAGAACAAAGGGTCTAGAAAAAATTCAATGTCAAAGGTCTGAGTCACGACATGAAAAGAACATGTAACATGTTTTTGGCTCTGAAAAATCACTGAGAGTCTACCCCTTGGTCTGGGTCTGGCCTGGTTCTGGTCTGGTTCTGGTCTGGTTCTGGTCTGGGTCTGGCCTGGTTCTGGTCTGGTTCTGGTCTGGGTCATGAACCAGGTCCAACCCTCGAGGCCGATTGGTAGGTTCATAAAAAGGTGAGTGAATAAAAACAGGTCTGTTTCAGGTATTATTTAAATACACTTGAGTTTGGTCCAGAGTCGGACTCATGAATAAAACCAGGTCCAGGAGCTGAGGTCAAAGGTCAAGAGAAAGAAAATCACAAATTTTGGAATGTGTTAAATTCAGATGTTTTCAATAATGATCCTGGAGTTAGAATATAAACACTCTAACACCTGGATGTGGGTGAGTCCAAACAAGTTTAATCAGAAACACATTCCATTAATACAGTTATTATTCTTGATTAAAAAAATAAAGTCTCTTTTATGAATCCAACATCACACAAAACGTCCTGAAACTGCTCCAGGTTTAGTTCAGAGTTTATTACAGTCTTTGGGTCAGTTTCCTTAAATCTCAGAGGCCCGTGGGCCCGCCACGGCCCCGGGGCGAGCTCAGAGCGCTGCCCGCTCCCAGGAGCCTGTCCTCGGTCAGATGGGCATGGTCTTCCCGCTGACGGTGCGTTTAATGGCGGAGGCGGCTAACCCTCCCATGAAGCGCATCCCCGCGGCTCCACCGGGCAGCAGCGACACCACGGCCCCCAGGATCACGCCCACCTGCACCGCGGCCCCCAGCGCCGTCAGCACGGTGCTCTGGAGGCTCAGCGCCGCGTACAGAGTGGCTCCCAGGGCGCAGAGGTAGGCGGCGGCGGCGGGGGATGTGGGCAGACCCGCGACCAGTTTACTGGGCCCGCGGAGCACCGCCACGGCCGCGATGGCGAACAGCGAGCCCAGGGACCAGAGCAGGGCGAACTTCCGCGCGTAGAGCAGCAGCAGCGGGGCGTACAGCGCCGACAACCCAAAGCACAGCGCGGAAAAGGCCGCGCACACCGAGAACGCGACCAGCCGCTGCCTCCGGCTCAGTCCGGGTAAACACGGGTCCGGCTCCGCGGACCACGGCCACGACCCGCCGCTGCTCCCGGAACTCGGAGCCTCCCGCCGCGAGAACGGACTGGACCAGCGGCCGAACCAGCTCCCGGACACCGGCTCCTCGTCCTGGAGCTCCAGAGTGGTGCTCGAGCCGGACTGGGACACGGCTTTGGTGGATTTGGACTGAGCCAGATACTCCTGCAGCTGCCGGTTCAGGTCCGCCATCACGGGCTGCAGCTAACGGCTAACTGATGCTACGGAAGTGGCTCTTCTTCGCTATTCGATATTTTATATGTATTTTCTGTAAAAGCGCCTCCTGCTGGACTAAACAGAACTAATAATACAGTCTGAGAAAACACGAATTACGCCCTAAAAACGTGAAGGAAAATAAAGAAAAGACTAAAGCCGCAAAAAAAAAAAAAAAGGAGGAGGAAATTAGAACTATTTCATATCATTAAATTAAAAAGAGGAAAAAGTTGTCTCCTCTGTCCCAGTTATTTTCATAAGTTTAACATTAAACAAATCAGAATAAAGCGCTTTTGAAAACATTTTTTACAATGAAAGGATTTTTGAACCAAAACAGTTTTCAAGTCTTTTATTCCAATGACAATAAAAACACATTCAGTGATGAGCCAGGTTTGTGTTTCCCTCCTGTTCCACTGGAGGGCGCTCTAACCATTCAATTACACTTTCATGAGGCTCGAGCTTTAACAGAGTCTGGGATTAGTTTCATCTGGAGCCAAAGTGTGAATAAAAGAAACTCCATCTCTGAATGTCTGCTCTGTACTCCCCCCAGTGGACCGTTAAGGTACTACAGAGAAAAAAAAAACGGTCCCAAAAAACAGAATAAAAACAAACATGTTGAACTACACAATGTGATCTGTTTTCATCTGTGCGGCAATAAGATGCAGATGTAAGAAACTGTTTATTGAGATGTCAGTCTTCTCAGAAAAGCCAGGTTCTTTGGAGTTTTAACAGTGCTGCCCCCTGGTGGTAAACAGAACTGCAACGGCCTCATGTTGTAATTCCACAGGGTTTTGGTCAGTTTCAGTAAAAAAGGGTTTTGTTCAGAGTCTGTGGGTTTTGAATAAAAACTGTCGGGATCCGGCCAGACTCCCAGAATGCACTTCTTTATTTTGACGTTTCATCATCAGCGGAGATTTAGGAACCAGACTCAGACAGTTCCTGGTCACCACAGGCTCCGCCCTCTTCAGCCTCGGTGTCAGCGGTGTTTGTGTCGTTAGCGGTGTCGTTAGCGGCCTCGTCATTGTTAGCTGCGCGGCCATCGGTCCCGTCCCTCCCACTTCCAGCTCGTCGGCCAATCGGACAGTGTTCTTGCCGTACAGCCGCCGCTCGTACTGCAGCAGCTGCTCCCAGAATCCTCGGTTCGGTCGGATGTGGGGCCGTTTGTCGCGGACCCAGCCGTGAGCCTGTTTCAGCGTCACGCCCCTGAAGCGCATCAGGTAGGCCATGACGAGCGCCGGCGAGCGACTGACGCCCGCCGCGCAGTGCACCAGCGTGCCCCCGCCACGGTTACCGTGGATACGCTCGGCCACGGGGTCGAAGTGGCGGTCGAGGCGCGCCGACGGCAGGTCCGACACCGGGACTCGCACCGACTCGACCCCGGGATAAAGCGGTGAGGCCTGCGTCAGCGTTGCGTTGACGATCAGAGTGATGCCCTTCTGAGAAACCAGCGCCGCGTTCAGAGCGCCCTCCGCACCGCTCAGGAACAGGGTCGGGGTGATCTGTGACACCGCCATCTCCAGGACGGGAGGAGAACTACAGATGAAACAACAGGAAGTAGAATAATAATGGATTAGATTTATAAACTGCTTTTTTAACAAAACAAAACAAAACAAAACACTGGAGCCAAGGCCCAAGGACACAACAGTGATATAACAGATTAAAGTGGAGGGAGCGGGAATGGAACCCCCAACCTTCCGGTTGTTAAATGACCCACTATACCTTCTGTAGACGGGGGGGGGGGGGGGGGGGGGGGGAAGGGGGGGGGCGCCCCCCCACTTTAAAAAAAAAGGGGGGGTTTTTTTTTTTTTGGGGGGGGGAAAAAAAAAAAAAAAAAAAAAAAAAAAATTTTTTTGAAAAAGGGGGGGGGGGGGGGGTTTTTTTTTGTTTTCCTTTTTTTTTTTTGGGGCGGCAAAGGGAAAGGGGCGCGGGGGGAAAAAAACAGGGGAAAAAGGGGGAAAAAAGTTTGTGTGGGGGAAAAAAAAACCAAAAAAGACCAACAGGGCCCCCCCGGAAGAGACCAAGACCAGGACCAGGACCAGGACCAGGACTGAGACCAGGACCAGGACCAGGACCAGGACCAGGACCAGGACTGAGACCAGGACCAGGACTGAAACCAGGGCTTACACATGGTCTTGGTAATATTCACTCATCTGATTAAAAGGAGAAGAAAGGACCTGGTTCTGAAATGGTTTCTCCAGGATTATGAGTGGACTCGGCTTCTGATCAGACGACAGTAAACCTGACAGAACCTGACAGAACCAGACAGAACCTGACAGAACCAGACAGAACCTGACAGAACCAGACAGAACCTGACAGAACCAGACAGAACCAGACAGAACCTGACAGAACCAGACAGAACCTGACGAATGAGCCCAGAGTCAGAACTGAGACCGGACTCAGAGTCACACACATGTCTTACTTTAGCTCAGTCCCTTCTGCTCCAGGTCTTCTGTGTGTCCCACTCAGATCTGGACTCTGGACTTCCTCAGGCCTCTCTCTGGTCTGGTCTGGTCTGAGTCCGTGTAGGGCGGTGAGGCTCCGGTCTGTAATCTGAGCAGGTCACGTGACTCTGACACAATCTGAGCCAAACACCAACTGCTCCAATAAATTCAGCCACGACGACACGAGCAGTTTTCAGACGGAGACAGTTTCACCACCAGTCACTGGAACCAGACAGAACATGTTATATCTATAAATGTTATATCTGTAAATGTTATATCTATATATGTTATATCTATAAATGTTATATCTGTATATGTTATATCTGTATATGTTATATCTATAAATGTTATATCTATATATGTTATATCTATAAATGTTATATCTGTAAATGTTATATCTGTATATGTTATATCTATAAATGTTATATCTGTATATGTTATATCTGTATATGTTATATCTATATATGTTATATCTATAAATGTTATATCTATATATGTTATATCTATAAATGTTATATCTATAAATGTTATATCTATATATGTTATATCTATAAATGTTATATCTATATATGTTATATCTATAAATGTTATATCTGTATATGTTATATCTGTATATGTTATATCTATAAATGTTATATCTGTATATGTTATATCTATAAATGTTATATCTATATATGTTATATCTATTCAATTCAATTCAATTCAATTTTATTTGTATAGCCCAGTATCACAATGACAATTGCCTCAAAGGGCTTCACAGTAAATGAACACTCAAGACAATAAATGCACAACAGACAGAGCATGACAACATCCCCTGTCCTTAGACCCTCCATCAGGGTAAGGAAAAACTCAAAAAACCCAGCCGGGGAAAAAGAGAAACCTCAGGGAGAACCACAGAAGGAGGGATCCACCCCCAGGACGGACAGGCCGTGCAATAGATGTGTCACTGACAGATACTCAATTATATGTACAAGTGAATGAAGTTAATTAGGATAAAGTCCATAGTAATCTCAGCAGGAACAGTTCATCTGAGAGGGACTGGGTCAGTATGGGTCCATGGGTCGGGACTGGATCACCGATGGGCCACAGCTAAGGTCCAGTCATCACTGGGACATCTAACAGCAGCCAGACATCTGGGAAGAGTGGGAAAGAGCAACAACTTGTGAACAGTAATGAACTGAGCGGAAATGTAATTAATATATAACAGAGGATAGAAGCTCAATGTGTCCCTTCCTCATCATGTAGGCCAAGAGAAATCACAGCTAATCTATATATCCTGACCATAAGCCCTATCAAAAGGAAAGTCTTAAGCCTAACCTTAAATATAGAGACTGTGTCTGCCTCTTTAACGCGAGCTGGAAGTTGATTCCATAAAATAGGAGCTTGGTAACTCAAGGCTCTACCTCCCATTGTACTTTTGGAAACTCTAGGAACGACTAGTAGCCCTGCATTTTGAGAACAAAGCGCTCTATTAGGACGGTACGGCACTGTGAGGTCTCTGAGATAGGACGGGGCCTTCCCACTGAGGGCCTTGTAAGTGAGGAGGAGGATTTTGAACTTAATTCTGAATTCTATTGGAAGCCAGTGAAGAGAAGCTAACACTGGAGTAATGTGCTCTCGTCTGTTTGTTCCTGTTAATATTCTAGCTGCTGCGTTTTGGACGAGCTGAAAACTTCTCAAGGAGTTATTTGGGCATCCTGCCAGCAGAGAATTACAGTAGTCTAACCTCGATGTAACAAACGCATGAATCAGTTTTTCGGCATCACTTTTAGACAAGATATTTCTAATTTTCCCTATGTTGCGCAGGTGAAAAATGCAGTTTTACAGTTGGGGGGGGGGAAATTAAAAAAATATCAAAAAAAAAAATACCCCAAATGCCGGGGGGGGGGGGGGAGCAAAAAAAAAAACCACCAAAAAAAATATTTGGTTTGGAAAAGGGGGCTCTTATTTTCCGGGGGGGGGGAAAAAACAACCCCTTTTTGTGGGTTTAAAAGAAGGTAGTTTAACGTATCTATATCCTTATGTCTATATCTGTCATAGGATGTTATATCTTATGGGTTATATCTGTATATGTTATATCTATAAATGTTATATCTATAAATGTTATATCTATATATGTTATATCTGTATATGTTATAAAAATGAGGAAATAAATATCTATAAATGTTATATCTGTATATGTTATATCTGTATATGTTATATCTATAAATGTTATATCTATAAATGTTATATCTATATATGTTATATCTGTATATGTTATATCTGTATATGTTATATCTGTATATGTTATATCTATAAATGTTATATCTGTATATGTTATATCTGTATATGTTATATCTATAAATGTTATATCTATAAATGTTATATCTATATATGTTATATCTATAAATGTTATATCTATAAATGTTATATCTATATATGTTATATCTGTATATGTTATATCTATAAATGTTATATCTGTATATGTTATATCTGTATATGTTATATCTATAAATGTTATATCTGTATATGTTATATCTGTATATGTTATATCTATAAATGTTATATCTATAAATGTTATATCTGTATATGTTATATCTATAAATGTTATATCTATATATGTTATATCTATAAATGTTATATCTATATATGTTATATCTGTATATGTTATATCTATAAATGTTATATCTGTGTAGTTCATATTTACTGTATATAGAGTTATAGAGTTAGATTTATACTATTACATTATTTATATAATAATAATATTTATATAGAGTTATAGAGTTAGATTTATACTATTACATTATTTATATAATAATAATATTTATATAGAGTTATAGAGTTAGATTTATACTATTACATTATTTATATAATAATAATATTTATATAGAGTTATAGAGTTAGATTTATACTATTACATTATTTATATAATAATAATATTTATATAGAGTTATAGAGTTAGATTTATACTATTACATTATTTATATAATAATAATATTTATACAGAGTTATAGAGTTAGATTTATACTAATACATTATTTATATAATAATAATATTTATACAGAGTTATAGAGTTAGATTTATACTATTACATTATTTATATAATAATAATATTTATACAGAGTTATAGAGTTAGATTTATACTAATACATTATTTATATAATAATAATATTTATATAGAGTTATAGAGTTAGATTTAACAGAGTTATAGAGTTAGATTTATACTATTACATTATTTATATAATAATAATATTTATATAGAGTTATAGAGTTAGATTTATACTATTACATTATTTATATAATAATAATATTTATACAGAGTTATAGAGTTAGATTTATACTATTACATTATTTATATAATAATAATATTTATATAGAGTTAAACAGCAGCAGACAGAGCTCTGTAAACACTGTGTGACTGAAGCCAGTATTTATCCCTGTTTTTTCTTTTTTGTGCTGTTTCTTTGTAAAAGGAGAGAACCAGAGCTGAATATAAATTTCAGACGTTACTTCCTTATTGACGTCAGTGTCGACCAATGGGCGTTCTCCTTTTCAGAAGTAAGCTGTGATTGGACAAAGCTTTATTAAAATCCCTGATAATAAAGCCTCCATCGTGTCTTACAGATGATTAAAGATAAACTCTTCATTTTTATATAAAAGTCTCATTCTCTCGGTCACACTTTTCTGTTCAATGGCGACTAGACAGTCTCTTCTGACAGTTTTTAACAGTTCTGCTGTTTTTTTTGTGACCATCTTTTCTTCTTTTTTAAAATGAATATTTTAGTAAAGCCTCACATTTAAATTATATTAATGTCAAAATACCATAAATAAATGTTTTGGTCCTGATTTGATCTGATTTAACAGAAGCCTTTGGAACCAAGTCTCTAAAATATTATTATATCTACCAAATAAAACGCGCGCCTGAAGAACAAATCTTTTCGACGCTTTTATTGTGAAACTCGGTGGAGCTCGGGTTTTTCCGGAAATACTCGGTTTGTTTGTTCCCGCCTCTGCCTCCAGCTCCAGGAGATGCTCCCGGACTCCTCCGCCTCACACCGCCCCAGACCCGGACCTGGACTCAGCCTGGACCTGGACTGCTGTGAGGCTTCGGACACACACCGAGCGGTCCCACGGACTGTAGCCGTGGAAGGCGCACCTCTGGCGGCTGTGGCTCCGGAAGCGTCCCGCTGAAGTGTGGAGGTTCTGGTTCTGAGGAGGATGTACCAGGTCCAGGTGAGACGTAGACCCGAGTCCAGACTTTAGGCTAAAGGGGTTTTCACGACACATGACAATTATTAAAGATGTCTTTATGAATATATCAGTTTAAAAAAAGGAGAAAGTGACGTTTGAGGTCACGTGATCTGTTGAACAAAAAGCGTTTAAAAGAATCTCTACTTGTAGTTTATTTATGTTGGTAGTTATTTAAGAGTTTATTTTGCATATTTACGGCCAAGAAACAAGACATTTATCAGAATATTATCATAAAGAATGGGGCATTTATTTTATTTTAAAACATTTTAAAATGACTCAAAAAGCACTAAATTATAGTCTTTCTTTTTGAACAGATTAAACTTTTAAAAAGTGCTGCAGAGGAATTTTTCGTGTTTTTCAAACCGTGGGTGCGGACCTGAGAGTGGCTCAGTGTATATTATATTTAGGGTTTGTTTGAAAATAATGAAAACTTGACATTAAAAATAAAAGTCTCATGTCTTCTTTGAGACTCAGTGTGTCTGCTACATATAAATAATACAGAGGTGGGAGTGGTCTGAAGGAGGGTCCGGGGTCAGAGGTGGGAGTGGTCTGAAGGAGGGTCCGGGGTCAGAGGTGGGAGTGGTCTGAAGGAGGGTCCGGGGTCAGAGGTGGGAGTGGGGTCCGTCCTGAGTCTGGGGTCCGTCCTGAGTCTGGGGTCCGTCCTGAGTCTGGGGTCCGTCCTGAGTCTGGGGTCCGTCCTGAGTCTGGGGTCCGTCCTGAGTCTGGGGTCTGTATCTCAGGGGAATATGATGCTTTCTCTGTGATTGTTAATCTGGCCTCAACACAGATAGCCGCAGAGTTAGAAGAAACGTGTTTTCTGTTCTATTTGATTTAGTGATAGGGCTATTTTTGATATTGTTCAAAATTAAAAACTTAAATCGATCAAATGAAATCGGATTTATCGGCCACCCCTTTTTTTAAGATTAAGACTTTATTGACAGTTGCTAGACTGGAAATGGGGTGAGAGAGTGGGGAATGGCACCGGGCAGATGACCCGACCTGCTGGGCACATGTTCCACCAGAGCTGCAGGGGCACCCCCATGGGGTACCCCCCATCGTCCAGCTCCAGTCTGACTGCAGGAGTCTGGACCCGAGACACCATTTAAACTAAATCACACGTCTCTGTGTCTCTCGTCTTGGTCTAAAGTCAATTCAAAAGAACAAATCGTGTCCGAAAATCCATGAGTCATATCAGAGTCAGTGTTTACTGCAGAAACAGAACCAGAACTCTGACCTCTGTGACCTCCCAGTGACCTCCCTGTGACCTCTGTGTGATGCTGGCATCTGATTGGTCGACCGAAGTAAGAACAGTCAGAGTCAGGTCTTTGATGTGTCTCAGATCAAAGACACAGAGTCTTTGATGTGGACACCTGGACTTTCTCTGAACCAGGTGTGATCTCTGCAGCGCCCCCTTCAGTCTGTGACCTGTGACCTCTGCAGCGCCCCCTGAAACACTGAGGCTGACCTCAGCATTAGCCTCGAGCTTAAAAACCAACCATTATTGAGCTACAGACCTGAGGAACACTGTTGCTCTGTTTCCATTGGTTTATATTGCCGTTGCCATGGTAACTCTGTGATTGACACACAGACAGTTTACAGACAAATGAGTTTCAAACACAAAGCACTGCTTTGGCTTTAGGACTGAGTCAAAAATCTGGTATTTTAGTGTTTTTGTAGATATCCAACAGGACACGGGACAGAGGCTTTAAATCAGGACTGTCCCGGGTAAATCTGGACCAAATAAGGACTCTCCCGGTTAAATCTAGACCAAATAAGGACTGTCCCGGTTAAATCTGGACCAAATCAGGACTGTCCCGGGTAAATCTGGACCAAATAAGGACTGTCCCGGGTAAATCTGGACCAAATAAGGACGGTCCTGGTTAAATAAAGGACTGTCCCGGTTAAATAAAGGACTGTCCCGGTTAAATCAGGACTGTCCCGGTTAAATCTGGACTGTCCCGGTTAAATCTGGACTGTCCTGGTTAAATCAGGACTGTCCCGGGTAAATCTGGACCAAATAAGGACGGTCCCGGTTAAATCAGGACTGTCCCGGGTAAATCTGGACTGTCCCGGTTAAATCTGGACTGTCCCGGGTAAATCTGGACTGGGGGTTGGGCAAATAACCTTGGAATTAAACCCGGGTTGCTTGAGTATGGGACAAGTGCAGAATTGTTCCTAATGTGATCCACTGAAACATAATGCCTCAAAAGAAAGTGCATTTATTTATAACTTTTTTTTTTCATTTTTCATTTGTGACATTATTAGAAAAACTATTCCCCAGATCTTTCCGTCACAAGACAAGACTAGGATTCATTTATTTCACTTTCCTGGAACCTCTCTGAGTCTGCCCTGAACTGACCTCACGCTTCTTCCTCGTGCACTCTCCCTCGTGCACTCTCCCTCGTGCACTCTCCCTCGTGCACTCTTCTTTGGGACTGTTCGTTTGTTTTGCTGAAGGTCGAGTCTTTCGCTCTCGTTCTGTTTGCTTTTCCACTAAACCTCCTCAGTGTTTGGTCTCAGGTCGGATCTCATGCAAACAGAGGAGGTTCTGCGGGTTGGGTCTGGACCCGGTTCTGTGGTCCTGGGTTGGGTCTGGACCCGGTTCTGTGGTCCTGGGTCGGGTCTGGACCAGGTTCTGTGGTCCTGGGTCGGGTCTGGACCCGGTTCTGTGGTCCTGGGTCGGGTCTGGACCCGGTTCTGTGGTCCTGGGTCGGGTCTGGACCAGGTTCTGTGGTCCTGGGTCGGGTTTGGTCCTGGATCTGGAGCTCGGTCTCAGTCCTGGTTCTATTAATATCAGAGGCATGTTTTATTGATGGAAACAGTGTTCACTGCAGCGTTTACTGACAACACTGAGAGGAAACAGAGGAAGAGACTGAGGTCCAGAAATATCACACATTGAACACATTTCAACACATTTCAACACATTTCAACACATTTCAACACATTTCAACACATTTCAACACAACGATGATCAGGTAAAAAGTTTTTATAATTCGGTTTGAGGCAGACATAAATGTTTATAAAGTCAAATACTGCGTGAAACTCACAACATAGACTTTTCCATTGCACACTTTTATTTTACTTACAGATCGGTCAAATTTTTTCTGATAAATTTCTCACTTAGCATTTCCTGCTGTTTATTGCTGAGTCCTGTTAATATTATTACCCCCAGGGTCCACTGCATGTGTTGCGGCCCCGCTCCACCACGCACTCTGCAGCAAATACGCATCCGTTGTTTTCAATGAGAGCATTTCACTGCAGCCGCTGCGTTGCGGCTCCGATCCGACAGTGCGCAGCGCAGCGAACGAGATACGTAGCAGTTCTATTTTCTTCGACGGTGGAGCTAGTCCGCATCAATAAACACAGATCAGATCGCACCAGAACAGAAAACAAACAAGCACAGCATCCGGATTTTCAAAGTAATACTATAATAATAGTAATATACGCACTTAGGTTTCTTATTTTGAATATTTATCCTTTTATATACACAAGTAAGCATTAAATGCAGTAAAATCTGCAAAAACAAAGCTTTTTTGTCCCAATTTAATGAGGAAAGTCTCCGTGAAGTGAAAGTGATGGTAAACTAAACTTGTTTTCTGGTCCTTCTTCTGGATAAACAGTTGTATGGGTCCTGCACACGTCTTTATCAATTGCTTTTACTGCGCCATGTCGTATTTCTCGCGCATGCTCTTTCGAGTTGCTCAGGGCTCTGCAGCGGATCTGAAATGCGTCCAGTGGGCGCGGGTGTGCGACGTCGGTCGGTGGTGTTCCGCAGCGAAGCGGAGCCGCAACGCATGCAGTGGAACCCCGGGGTTAGACCGGGATCTAAAAGACTGTCTCTGAAGCTCATTGCTGCAGCACGAGGAAAAGGGTTTATCTGGGTTTATTTCCTCATTATGTCCCGTAGAGCAGGTCACTACGGACCTCGCTCGTGTCGTCTTCTGCCGTCGAGGTCATGTGATCAGGTCTGACCAATGAGCTGCAGGCTGCTCTTTTTAGGTGATTTTAGGATTTTTAACAAAATGTCTGTGACATGGAAGTAAATAATAAACACCTCTGTCAGTCGCACAGCAGCCGTTCATTTTTACTGCGGTCTCGAAGCAGAGTCTTTATTGGGCTTTGGGTTTTTCTGTTGCAATTCCTCGAGTGGCCCCTGTCTCTCCACGATCTGGCTCGTCCGGCCGAACAACACTAGCTTTGTTGTAATCTCTCTCTGTGATGTTGCTGCAGCCTTTTGTTAAAATCTAATGTTACAAATGTTTCTTTTGCAGCATCATTACGGCTTTATTTAAATTATAAAGTGTAAACGAGATCAAGTGTTTATTAAATACAGTTTGTCCCTGTGGTGTTGCCGTACAATACTCGGAGCGTGACGTCAGCAAAAGGTTCTGAGCTGAAAAGGAACTGAATATTGACACAAATTGGGGAATATCCGGGGCTTATTATACAGCTATGTTTCCGCTCAGTCACAGGTAAATTATGGTCTGTCGCAGGGGAAGGGGGTCGTTGCCATGGTTTCATGTGTACATTATGGTCTGTCGCAGGGGAAGGGGGTCGTTGCCATGGTTTCATGTGTACATTATGGTCTGTCGCAGGGGAAGGGGGTCGTTGCCATGGTTTCATGTGTACATTATGGTCTGTCGCAGGGGAAGGGGGTCGTTGCCATGGTTTCATGTGTACATTATGGTCTGTCGCAGGGGAAGGGGGTCGTTGCCATGGTTTCATTTGTACATTATGGTCTGTCGCAGGGGAAGGGGGTCGTTGCCATGGTTTCATTTGTACATTATGGTCTGTCGCAGGGGAAGGGGGTCGTTGCCATGGTGCTGAAGGAGCTTCCCGGTAAAAAGGCATCGTCAGAAGGAAACGCTCTCGTCAGCGTCACCACAAAGGTCTGACCCTTTTATAAAACTGTCTTTTCATAAACACTGGCCTCATCCAAAACATATCGTGTACATTTAGTGAAAGTGAAATAAAACAAGTTTAAAACGAGGGATAACGTTTCCAGAAGTTTGTGAGGAACTCATAGGACGCTCTCTCTTTCCTGTGGCTTGTCTTTTGTCATTTTAATGCCACATAAGTCGCAGTAAAAATGAAGTGAATTAAATGTGAATCATTTCAGTCAGAATCAGAAATGAGACGTTGTCAGTGGGTTTTCATTCAGATTGAAGCCCTCAAACATTCGTGCCTTACTCACAAATGCTTCATCAGATCTGAAAACTGTTTACACCGCGAGCGTCAGGAGACTCAGGTGAACGCGTCGATGTGAGATGTGTCCAGTTTGGATCCAAACACAGCAAGAATAAATAGTGGGTAAATAAAAAACAGCCGATAACTAAATAAAGACCTGTTTGAAACATGTTATCCTTTAATATGTTGAAAGTGTGTCTAGGACTGAAATGTCTCTGATTGGTCGGTTTAAATCACTCTTTGTCTCTGATTGGTCGGTTTAAATCACTCCTTGTCTCTGATTGGTCGGTTTACATCACTCTTTGTCGCTGATTGGTTGGTTTAAATCACTCCTTGTTTCTGATTGGTCGGTTTAAATCACTCTTTGTCTCTGATTGGTCGGTTTAAATCACTCCTTGTCTCTGATTGGTCGGTTTAAATCACTCTTTGTCTCTGATTGGTCGGTTTAAATCACTCCTTGTTTCTGATTGGTCGGTTTAAATCACTCTTTGTCTCTGATTGGTCAGTTTAAATCGCTCCTTGTTTCTGATTGGTCGGTTTAAATCGCTCCTTGTCTCTGACTGGTCAGTTTAAATCGCTCCTTGTTTCTGATTGGTCGGTTTAAATCACTCCTTGTCTCTGATTGGTCGGTTTAAATCACTCCTTGTCTCTGATTGGTCGGTTTAAATCACTCCTCGTCTCTGATTGGTCGGTTTAAATCACTCCTCGTCTCTGATTGGTCGGTTTAAATCACTCCTCGTCTCTGATTGGTCGGTTTAAATCACTCCTTGTCTCTGATTGGTCGGTTTAAATCACTCCTCGTCTCTGATTGGTCGGTTTAAATCACTCCTTGTTTCTGATTGGTCAGTTTAAATCACTCCTCGTCTCTGATTGGTCGGTTTAAATCACTCCTTGTCTCTGATTGGTCGGTTTAAATCACTCCTCGTTTCTGATTGGTCGGTTTAAATCACTCCTCGTCTCTGATTGGTCGGTTTAAATCACTCCTCGTCTCTGATTGGTCGGTTTAAATCACTCCTCGTCTCTGATTGGTCGGTTTAAATCACTCTTCGTCTCTGATTGGTCGGTTTAAATCACTCCTCGTCTCTGATTGGTCAGTTTAAATCACTCCTCGTCTCTGATTGGTCGGTTTAAATCACTCCTCGTCTCTGATTGGTCAGTTTAAATCACTCCTCGTCTCTGATTGGTCGGTTTAAATCACTCCTCGTCTCTGATTGGTTGTTCACAGCTGGCGAGTTCGCAGCAGGAGAGTCGTCCTCTGCTCAGTCCCTCCATCGATGACTTCCTTTCCGAGGTCCGCACTGACTCCGCCCCCTCCAGACCGGCCAATCACAACCCAGCAGGTAAGCCAACCAAATCCCAGCAGGTAACGAACCCCCAACAACTCATTAAAATCCAGTAATGACACAGACATTAACAAGGCCCATTAGGCTCTGTTCATTATTTAAACCTTCACCTTTAATCAGCACTTTTCTCTTTTTACAAACATCACAAGGTTCAGGTGCGACTGTTCCCACCTGCAAAGAAATATATCACAGTTTTCTTGGGGTTTATTGAGTCTCTTCAGTTCTTTTCACTTTGGCTTTCATATTTTACTGGTCTTCAGGAAAATAATAGTCTTACTATTTTTTGTTGAAATAAAATAAAGTAATTAACTAATAAAACAAAAAAGGCCAATACATTTTTGTGAGTAAATAATACATTTAAAGTAAATAATAAAATAAAAATAAATAAATAAAAGACAACAAAGGACCACACAAATCTCTGGTTGTGTTCAGACCCAAACAGTACTGTGGGACGTCTCCTCTGGTTTTGACTCTGGTCTGGAGCCGTACACAGTGTTTCTCTGAAGTTGATGACGAAGGTGTGAGAGTGGAGCCTCCTGGGAGCTCCTCCTCTTCGTCGCTCAGGTTCAGAGCTGTGTCCTTGTTCGTCCTGCTGCACCTGTGCCTCCTGTCGAGTCTGTGGCCCCCGTCGAGATAACGAGGCACAAACAGGACACGCTCTACAGCTGGCCTCGTGCACGCTCCCGCGGGCCTTGTGCACGCTCCTGCTGAGGTCACTCAGAGGTCAACACTTAGGCACTGAAATCAGAGGAAAAAAGCTGTTTGAAATGGAATAAGATCTCGTGGATGTCAATGTCTGTGTTTAATAGCCCAGATGAGAGGCCGTTTTATTTACCGATGACCTGGATAAAGACCTTTAATGTTTTTATGTAAACATCTGAATCTCTTTGTTTCAGTTCTGTCCACGGCTTTAGACCTGGTCGACCTCAGTGACCCCTCACAGACTGGAGGTAACACAGCTAACAGCCGAGCTAACAGCCGAGCTAACAGCCGAGCTAACAGCCGAGCTAACAGCCGAGCTAACAGTCCGGCTAATGGCTCGGCTAACGGCTACAGTCCCGTTAGCAGTAAGAAGCGGAGTCCTCTGAGGATAAGGTGCAGTTCCAGATCCAAACATCGGGAAGAGTCTGAGCCGTCCAGCCCCAGGACTCCAGACCGACTGTCCCTGCACTCAGGTAGCACGGCTAACATGGCTAACACGGCTAACATGGTTGTTTTTGGGGTTATGTTTGGAGTATTATGGGAGTATTTTGGGGGGTATTTTTTGGAGAATTTTAGTAGTATTTTGGGGAGTTTTCTGGGTTATTTTTGGGGAGTATTTTGGGGAGTATTGTTTTTTTTGGTGTCTTATGTTTTTATTAAAACAAGCTGGAGTTTTTCTGGTGAGTCCATTCTCTCTGTTGTGGATTAGTCGAAGGTGAAAAGCCCCAGAGTTGCTCCAGTTAAGATTCATCAGGTAAAAGCTCTTTCAGGAAATTAATCTGCTCTTAATTTGATTAGATTCTGCTTTCTCTTTCATTGTTTATCCTTCTAAATCATTCATCATTCATTCATTTTCTACCGCTTAATCCCATTTTGGGGTCATGGGTGGCTGGAGCCTATCCCAGCAGCTTTGGCTCTTAGGCGGGGCCAGTTCGAAGCAGGGCTGACACTCATTGACGAACATTAACAGAGAATCATTCACTCTCACATTCATGTCTTTGGGCGGTGGGCGGAACCCGGACCCAGAGAGACCCCACGGAGACACGGGGAGGACAGACGGCACTCAGAAAGACCAGAGTTAGCTGACGATGTTTGAGTCGGCCGGGATTTGAACTCACGACCTTCTTGCAGTGAAGCAGGAGCGCTAACCACTCTGCTTCCTTCTAAATCCAACATGAAAAAAAAACACTGGACACTGGATGGGTTACAGTTTGTAACACAATGTTCTGAGGATAGACATTTAAATTCAAGATTAATAAAAGCAAAAGTGTTTCTATATTTAATGAAAATAATGAATTGCACTGGATTAGTTTTCACCGTTGTTCTTTAACGTAACATTAGCAGCTGTTTGACAGTTTCTCTCATTTCCATTCACCACCGTCGTATCCTCTGTGTCCTGAGCCTCTGTTCTGTTTGGGTGTTTGCTGCAGTCAGCTGGTCTCCCATCGACAGAGCGGACGATGTGGACGTCTGCAGAAAGAGATACGAGAGCAGATGCACGTCTCAGCACTCGTCCAGCGAACTGCTCTGGTGAGTCTTCACTTTAACTGTACTCAACGGGTCTGAACAAACACTGTCAGAGCCACATCACCAACACGTGGACTTCTGGTTTAAGACACAGTGAGGTCTTATTAAACCCACTTCATTGTCTCAGCTGAATTAAACAGGAACAGAACTGAGACATGAAAGAGTCAGGCCCTAAAATGTAGGAAACTGCTGCAGAATCTGGATTTAAAGTTAAGAAAGATGAGAATCTTCTTCTACCATTTACTGCAGCGGCCTCACGTTTATACACTTCAAAATTTAGTTAAAGGCAGAATAGTCCTCTTCAAATCTGATTTACATCTTAGATAGAAACAGACTTTTGTGGCACTGTTAAGTCTCTGTTTCTACAGTAAGAGCTTTCCAAACAAACTGAAGATCTTACAATTATTTCTGTGTTTGACTAAAAAACAAATAAAACAGGAGTAATGTGATATTTTTGTACCTGTTAAAACCCTTTTGGAGTATTTTGGGGTTATTTTGGGGAGCTCTGTTTCTGCAGCAGACGTCTCTCTCTGGAACAGCTCAGCGGAAACACAAGCCTCTTCAGGAGAAACTGGACCAAACCGGACTTTAGCGCTCAGATGAAACAAGCATCTTGAACACACTGAAG
Organism: Rhyacichthys aspro; assembly: GCA_036850595.1. Taxonomy (NCBI): domain Eukaryota; kingdom Metazoa; phylum Chordata; class Actinopteri; order Gobiiformes; family Rhyacichthyidae; genus Rhyacichthys; species Rhyacichthys aspro. The sequence goes on along the minus strand of CM072164.1, from coordinate 154,461 downwards.
TGGACGGGGGGTATTTCTCTGTGAATTGTGGGTAACGTAGTGAATCCCTGTGTCTCAGGTGCGCAGAGTTCAAGACCGAGCCTCACGTTAAAAACCAGAGCGACGTCCGCAGCTTCGACGACCTCCACTGTGTCTCGTCCAATCAGGTCAGAGCCTGCCCCAACTCCAAAAAAAACTAAACGACAACAAAAAAGGGTTTATATTCATTTATCTTTAGGAATAACAATCAATTTTAAAATCTACTGTAAGATTTTCACAGATCACAGACGAGATGTTGAATGGTTTTGTCTGTAGTTTTGAATCACACCCTCCTACCTCCTTCCCTCCTACCTCCTTCCCTCCTACCTCCTACCTCCTACCTGCTTCCCTCCTACCTCCTTCCCTCCTTCCCTCCTACCTCCTACCTCCTTCCCTCCTACCTCCTACCTCCTTCCCTCCTACCTCCTTGCCTCCTACCTCCTTCCCTCTACCTCCTACCTCCTTCATCCTACCTCCTTCCTCCTACCTCCTTCCCTCCTACCTCCTACCTCCTTCCCTCCTACCTCCTACCCCCCTCCCTCCTACCCTCCTACCTCCTACCCTCCTTCCTCCTACCTCCCTACCTCCTACCCTCCTACCTCCTACCCTCCTTCCTCCTACCTCCTTCCCTCCTTCCCTCCTACCTCCTTCCCTCCTACCTCCTTACCTCCTACCTCCTACCTCCTGCAGGACTCTGAGAGCAGGCGTCGCAGGAGAACGCTCTCTCTTCGGACTCGGAGAGACTCTCTGGAGGATGAGTTCGTCAGAGCCAAGGCTGCGGTCGAGGTAGGACTCAGGTTTTTGTCCCGTCAAACTGGCCTTAAGGGTCACAGTGAGGTCAGAGGGCAGAGGTCAAGAAGTACTTAAGGGTCAACAGTCCAGAACAACGGGCAGAGAGGTGGAGAAAAGTGTCAGGCATGAAAGGCTTTTAAGGTTTGACAGATTCTCTTCTCAACTCAACCTCCTTTTGATTGGATCATTAATTATTATTACGTTTTATTGACTTTTTGATTTTCGGACGCAAAAAAATGTCATTAATGAAAACTAGGACGAAAAATATTGGTCAACAAAATGAACACTGGGGACAGCTCGGGTCAGAGGTCAGTGGTCAGACGAGGGAGAGTAAATATATCTGTGGAAGGAGGCAGGAGGCAAGAGCAAAGAGAAGGGTTAAGGATGTAGTGAAGGAGACGAGGATGAGGAGAGGAACAGATGGAGGCAGAGAGGAGACTCCTGAAGGAAACAGTCTGCTGGGCTTAAAAACTGCATCGGGTTTAACATTAATTTTATTTGATTTGAGCTTTATTTTTCCAGGAAAAGATCCATTGAGATCAACAATCTCTTTTTCAAGGATGTCCTGACCTATTCCCTGTTCTGTACAATCACAGGAAAACATCAAGAAAAACACTGTGTTGAAGACAGAGAGGGTCGTATGAGCTCAGAGAACAGGTCGGACTCAGGTCGGACTCACACTTCTCTGAGTTTATGTCTCTCGGTCTCATATGAACAGAGTGAAGGCTGAAAAAACAGAGATCAGAGCTGGAGCTGCAGTGAGGTCGCTCGGAGGTCGCTCAGGGGTCGTACAGAGGTCGCTCAGGGGTCGCTCAGAGGTCTCTGTAGGAACCTGACGACGCTGAAATAACATGATCTGACTCAACAACAATCTTCAGCTGTTTCCGGCGTCGGTCGATGTCTCTGTCTCGTTCAGAAACGCGCTCACATTTCTCCGAGATCAGATCAAAGCTGAGGCTCAGGTGTCGCTCTGGGGTCGGGTTTCAGCTGATCCCCGGTCACATGACCCCAGCCCGGTCACGTGACCCCAGCCCGGTCACGTGACCCCGCTCTGACGGACAGAAACGCTGAATCGTCCTCGTCTCTCTGTCCTTTAACGACTCAGCGCTTTGTTCGCAGTCAGACACTTTTCATGACTCGACACTTTTCACAAACAGTTCCATCAAATATTAAAGTCTGTTCAGTTATTCTCTTTGTCAAACTAATATTTGGCTGATTTTATTCTTTCACACGTCTCTGGTTCGGCCCAAGAACTGAAAATGAAAAGCAGGGAGAAGGAACTCTTCTATTGTCTGTGGAAATGACAGTGGCCCCTGACAGTGGCCCCTGAGTGTGGCCCCTGACAGTGGCCCCTGAGTGTGGCCCCTGACAGTGGCCCCTGACTGTGGCCCCTGACTGTGGCCCCTGAGTGTGGCCCCTGACTGTGGCCCTGAGTGTGGCCCCTGACTGTGGCCCCTGACAGTGGCCCCTGAGTGTGGCCCCTGAGTGTGGCCCCTGAGTGTGACCCCTGAGTGTGAAGCCCTGAGTGTGGCCCCTGAGTGTGGCCCCTGAGTGGCCCTGAGTGTGGCCCCTGAGTGTGGCCCCTGAGTGTGACCCCTGACAGTGGCCCCTGAGTGTGACCCCTGCGTGTGGCCCCTGACAGTGGCCCCTGAGTGTGACCCCTGCGTGTGGCCCCTGAGTGTGGCCCCTGAGTGTGACCCCTGACAGTGGCCCCTGAGTGTGAGGCAGTGATGAAAGTGCAGTGTTTAATCTGAAGCGTCTCAGATGAGTTTGGGATTAGAGGCTGCAGCAGGTGATTTAATCCAGAGATAATCCAGAGCAAATGTCGATTAATGAAGGTTTTTTTATGGTTGATGTTTGAAAAGAAAAATGTTTTTTAAAAAGGTAAAAATGTTTGTTTTAAGATAATAATTTCATTTATATAAAGTGTAACCAAAAAACATTTAGTTGGATTAGAACAGGTTTTAGTTGGATTTGAACAGGTTTTAGTTGGATTTGAACAGGTTTTAGTTGGATTAGAACAGGTTTTAGTTGGATTTGAACAGGTTTTAGTTGGATTAGAACAGGTTTTAGTTGGATTTGAACAGGTTTTAGTTGGACTATAAAGGCGTTCCTGTGTTTTCAGTCTGACACTGAGTTCTGGGACAAGATGCAGGCCGAGTGGGAGGAGCTGGTCCGGAGGAACTGGTTCGACCAAGACCAGGACCAGGACCAAGACCAAGACCAAGACCAGGGACAACAGAGAACAGTCAGCACCGTAGACAAGGTGAGACCAGGTCCGGACAGGTCTGGACCAGGTCTAGACCAGGTCTGGACCATGTCTAGAGTCTGTAGAGTCCAAACATGTTGACAGTTGATATAAACCTCAGATTACAGTTTAATCCCAGTGAATAATCTGCTCTAATCCCACTCCTCTTCAGGTTTACGTCACCAACATTGCTCTCCCTGAATTCAGTCCCAGTTTAGTCCTGGTTTAGTCCTGGGTTAGTCCTGGGTTAGTCCTGGTTTAGACCTGGTTTAGACCTTTTAATTACAAAATAATAATAGAATATGTGGTTCTTAGCGCTAGGGTTATTAGGGTTAGATTTTAGACGTTTCTAGTTTGGTTTAAACAAGTTTTAGTTGGATCAGAGGAGGTTTTAGTTGGCTCTGAACAGGTTTTACTCGGTTCTGTTCCTGATCCTCAGAGCTGCGGGTCCAACCCGTTCACTGAGGCCCAAGACCGAGCTCGAGACGGAGACCTGACCTCAGCCGTCCTCCTGCTGGAGTCGGCCATCATCCAGGACCCGAGCGACGCAGAGGTAAGACCAGCCAGAACCAGGTCTGAACCAGGTGTAAACCTGGTGTAAACCTGGTGTAAACCAGGTCTGAACCAGGTGTAAACCTGGTGTAAACCAGGTGTAAACCAGGTCTGAACCAGGTCTGAACCAGGTGTAAACCAGGTGTAAACCAGGTCTGAACCATCTCTCTCTTCTCTTGAGGCCTGGCGGCTGCTGGGTCTGACTCAGGCTGAAAACGAGAACGAGCCGGCGGCCATCGTCTGTCTGCAGAGGTGAGGGGGTGAGAGGGATCTGAACGGTTTTTAGACAGTTTTTAAAAGGTTTTGGTGAGATCTGAACCCTGTGTGTTACCTGTGCAGGTGTCTGGAACTCCGCCCCTCAGACCTCACTGCTCTCATGGCGTTAGCTGTGAGTTTGACCAACAGTGGTCTTCAGAGAGAGGCATGTGACGCTCTGCTGCGCTGGGTCCACCACAACCCCAGGTACCAGCACCTGCTCCAGGATCTACGAGGTCTACAGGGTCTACAGGGTCTACGAGGTCTACAGGGTCTACGAGGTCTACAGGATCTACGAGGTCTACAGGGTCTACAGGATCTACGAGGTCTACAGGGTCTACAGGATCTACGAGGTCTACAGGGTCTACAGGGCCTGCAGGGCTCCAGAACGCCGCTACAGGGTTCACCAGCCTCACCTCGCAGGGACTATACCTGTGCTCACAGGTGAGATGTTCAGATGGAGTTCATGGAAATGTCTTTTTGACTCAGTCCCATATTTCTGTTTGGCTCAAAGAAGGTACTCTCCAACGTTCTGTCTAGCTTTTTTAATGCAGATTTTAGTTGGATTAGAACAGGTTTTACCTGGATCTGACCTGGCTCATCCTGTTTCTGTATAGCCCTGATCTCCAGGACGTCCTGCTGCTGTTCCAGGAGGCAGCGCTGCTGAGTCCGGACTCTGTGGACCCAGATCTTCAGACCGGTCTGGGCGTCCTGTACAACCTGAGCCTGGACTTCGACAGAGCAGTGGAGGCCTTCACAGCAGCGCTCTCCGTCAGACCTCAGGTACGCCCCTCAGGTACCCCCCTCAGGTACGCCCCATCAGGTACGCCCCATCAGGTACGCCCCATCAGGTACGCCCCATCAGGTACACCCCTCAGGTACCCCCCTCAGGTACGCCCCTCAGGTACGCCCCCTCAGGTACGCCCCTCAGGTACGCCCCTCAGGTACGCCCCCTCAGGTACGCCCCTCAGGTACGCCCCTCAGGTACGCCCCTCAGGTACGCCCCAGGTGCCCCTCAGGTGCGCCCCTCAGGTGCCCCTCAGGTACGCCCCTCAGGTATGCCCCTCAGGTACGCCCCTCAGGTACGCCCCTCAGGTACGCCCCTCAGGTACGCCCCCTCAGGTACGCCCCCTCGGGTACACCCCATCAGGTAACCCCCTCAGGTACGCCCCCTCAGGTATGCCCCTCAGGTATGCCCCTCAGGTACTCCACCTCAGGTACGCCCCCTCAGGTACGCCCCCTCAGGTACGCCCCTCAGGTACGCCCCTCAGGTACGCCCCTCAGGTACGCCCCTCAGTCCCTCAGGTACGCCCCTCAGGTATGCCCCTCAGGTACTCCACCTCAGGTACGCCCCCTCAGGTACGCCCCCTCAGGTACGCCCCCTCAGGTACGCCCCTCAGGTACGCCCCCTCAGGTACGCCCCTCAGGTATGCCCCTCAGGTATGCCCCTCAGGTACGCCCCTCAGCTACGCCCCTCAGGTACGCCCCTCAGCTACGCCCCTCAGGTACGCCCCCTCAGGTACGCCCCTCAGGTACGCCCCCTCAGGTACGCCCCTCAGGTACGCCCCCTCAGGTACGCCCCTCAGGTAACAGTTCATTATAACAGTATTTACTAAGGGTTAAACAGAAGTAGTAACAGTGGTTCTGATCCTGTTTGTGTTTTTGTAAACCTCATGGTCCTGGTTGTGCTGCTGGAGAACCCTGAACAAACCTTGATCCTGTATTGTCCCTCTGTCAGGACTACCTGCTGTGGAACCGTCTGGGGGCCACTCTGGCGAACGGGGCCCGCAGTGAAGAGGCGGTGCAGGCCTACAGCCGAGCCCTGGAGCTGCAGCCCGGCTTCATCCGCTCCAGATACAACCTGGGCATCAGCTGCATCCACCTGGGAGCGCACAGGTCAGGACTTACAGGGTTTCAACAAGACTTACAGGGTCTGAGGGGGTTTAGAGGGGTCTGAGAGGGTCTGAGAGGGTTTAGAGGGGTCTGAGAGGGTTTAGAGGGGTCTGAGGGGGTTTAGAGAGGTCTGAGAGGGTTTAGAGGGGTCTGAGAGGGTTTAGAGGGGTCTGAGGGGGTTTAGAGAGGTCTGAGAGGGTTTAGAGAGGTCTGAGAGGGTCTGAGGGGGTTTAGAGAGGTCTGAGGGGGTTTAGAGGGGTCTGAGGGGGTTTAGAGGGGTCTGGGGGGGTTTAGAGAGGTCTGTGGGGGTTTAGAGGGGTCTGAGGGGGTTTAGAGGGGTCTGGGGGGGTTTAGAGGGGTCTGAGGGGGTTTAGAGAGGTCTGAGGGGGTTTAGAGGGGTCTGAGGGGGTTTAGAGGGGTCTGGGGGGGTTTAGAGAGGTCTGTGGGGGTTTAGAGAGGTCTGAGGGGGTTTAGAGGGGTCTGAGGGGGTTTAGAGGGGTCTGGGGGGGTCTGAGAGGGTTTAGAGGGGTCTGAGGGGGTTTAGAGAGGTCTGTGGGGGTTTAGAGAGGTCTGAGAGGGTCTGAGGGGGTTTAGAGAGGTCTGAGGGGGTTTAGAGGGGTCTGAGGGGGTTTAGAGGGGTCTGGGGGGGTTTAGAGAGGTCTGAGAGGGTCTGAGGGGTCTGTGGGGGTTTAGAGAGGTCTGAGAGGGACTGAGGGGGTTTAGAGAGGTCTGAGGGTGTTTAGAGGGGTCTGAGGGGGTTTAGAGGGGTCTGGGGGGGTCTGAGAGGGTTTAGAGGGGTCTGAGAGGGTCTGAGGGGGTTTAGAGGGGTCTGAGAGGGTCTGAGAGGGTTTAGAGGGGTCTGAGGGGGTTTAGAGAGGTCTGAGAGGGTTTAGAGGGGTCTGAGGGGGTTTAGAGAGGTCTGAGAGGGTTTAGAGGGGTCTGAGGGGGTTTAGAGAGGTCTGTGGGGGTTTAGAGGGGTCTGGGGGGGTTTAGAGAGGTCTGAGAGGGTCTGAGGGGGTTTAGAGAGGTCTGAGGGGGTTTAGAGGGGTCTGAGGGGGTTTAGAGGGGTCTGGGGGGGTTTAGAGAGGTCTGAGAGGGTCTGAGGGGGTTTAGAGGGGTCTGAGGAGGTTTAGAGGGGTCTGAGGGGGTTTAGAGAGGTCTGAGAGGGTTTAGAGGGGTCTGTGGGGGTTTAGAGGGGTCTGAGAGGGTTTAGAGGGGTCTGAGGGGGTTTAGAGGGGTCTGAGGGGGTTTAGAGAGGTCTGAGAGGGTTTAGAGGGGTCTGAGAGGGTTTAGAGGGGTCTGAGGGGGTCTGAGGGGGTTTAGAGGGGTCTGAGGGGGTTTAGAGGGGTCTGAGGGGGTTTAGAGGGGTCTGAGGGGGTTTAGAGGGGTCTGAGGGGGTTTAGAGGGGTCTGAGGGGGTTTAGGGGGGTCTGAGGGGGGTTTAGAGGGGTCTGAGGGGGGTTTAGAGAGGTCTGTGGGGGTTTAGAGAGGTCTGAGAGGGTCTGTGGGGGTTTAGAGAGGTCTGAGAGGGTCTGAGGGGGTTTAGAGGGGTCTGAGAGGGTCTGAGGGGGTCTGAGGGGGTTTAGAGGGGTCTGAGAGGGTCTGAGGGGGTTTAGAGGGGTCTGAGAGGGTCTGAGGGGGTTTAGAGGGGTCTGAGGGGGTTTAGAGGGGTCTGAGAGGGTCTGAGGGGGTTTAGAGGGGTCTGAGAGGGTCTGAGGGGGTTTAGAGAGGTCTGTGGGGGTTTACGCCTCATTTACACTGACTGCGAAACGGATTCCGTACGGAATCCGTAAGGACTGCCATTTACACCGGGAGCGGTGTGTGTGCTGTACGTATCCGGAAATCTGCATCCGCGAGACCACAAAACCACAGGGATTCACGCTGAAGAGTTGAGTTCACGTGATAACATCCATGTAAAGAGAGAGGTGCTGATAAAAACTCACCAGTATATCCCAGAGCTCCAGCTATTTCACTCCATGCCTTCTCTTTTCTGGTGTTGTCCTTATAAAAGTATGTGAAATATCATATGTGTGGTTTTGGACTTCCGCGATAAATCTCTCGTCGTCCGTGGTCTCAAATAACCCCCGGGACCCCGTCACTGCACTTGTAATGTCTTCAACTTCATGAAAATCCACATGCGGCGTCCGGAAAAAATAGACTTCTTGCGGAAACCTTCCGGAGCTCCGGATCAGGAGACGTAACACACCGCAGCTGGTGTAAATGCTTGCACTGACTACAACGGTTTCTATTCCGTTCCGTATCTGTTCAGCAGTCAGTGTAAATTAGGCGTTAGAGGGGTCTGAGGGGGTTTAGAGAGGTCTGTGGGGGTTTAGAGGGGTCTGAGAGGGTCTGAGAGGGTTTAGAGGGGTCTGAGAGGGTTTAGAGGGGTCTGAGGGGGTTTAGAGGGGTCTGAGGGGGTTTAGGGGGATCTGAGAGGGTCTGAGAGGGTTTAGAAGGGTCTGAGGGGGTTTAGAGGGGTCTGAGAGGGTCTGAGGGGGTTTAGAGGGGTCTGAGGGGGTTTAGAGGGGTCTGAGGGGGTTTTAGAGGGATTTGAGGGGGTTTAGAGGGGTCTGAGGGGGTTTACGGGGGTCTGAGGGGGTTTAGGGGGGTCTGAGAGGGTCTGAGAGGGTTTAGAGGGGTCTGAGGGGGTTTAGAGGGGTCTGAGAGGGTTTAGAGGGGTCTGAGGGGGTTTAGAGGGGTCTGAGAGGGTCTGAGGGGGTTTAGGGGGGTCTGAGCGAGACTTTAGGGCCAGTTTCATAGGCTTTGGATGGACATGGGCTGGTTTTACAGTGCCTTTAAAAAGTAATTGCCCCCTTTTTGATTTCTTATTTTTTTGCACATTTGTCACACTTTGATGTTTCAAATCAAATGTTAATATTAGACAAAGAAACAGGGAATCTTCCAGGAGTGACCCCAACCAGAATGACCCCAAAACTCATCCAAGAGTCACAAAAGAACCACAACAACATCTAAAGACCTGCCTCACTCGTCACAGTTAAGGTCAGAGTTCATGACTCAACCAGAAGAAAGAGGCGGGGCTAAACTGACATCCACGACAGAGTTAAACCACTATCAAGCTCCAAACCCTGTGTCTTCTGTAGAAGAGAGGCCCAGATCCACAGAGATGAGACAGACTCATGTCTGTTTCTCAAACACTTACTATAGCTTTTACCTTTAATAAATAAAATCATCATTTAAAAACAACATTTTGTGTTTACTTGAGTCATCTTTGTCTAATGTTTAATCTGAAACATTTAAGTGTGACAAATGTGCAAAAAATAAGAAATCAGAAACGGGGCAAATACTTTTTCATGGCACTGTACATGGATTTAAACAGGTTTTAGTTGGATTTCCTTCTTCTTCTTACCCTGTCTTACCTGGTCTTACCTGGATCTGTCCACAGGGAGGCAGTGTGTCACTTCCTGTTGGCGCTGAAGCAACAAAGGCAGCGCTCGGCTCAGATGCACATGTCACAGAACATCTGGGCCGCTCTAAGACTGGCCTTGTCTCTGCTGGACCGACCTGAACCGGACCGACCTGAACCGGACCGACCTGAACCGGACCGACCTGAACCAGACTGGTCTGAACCGGACCGAGCTGAACCGAACCGAGCTGAACCGGACCGAGCTGAACTGGACCGAGCTGAACTGGACCGAGCCGCTAGAACCGAGGACCTGGACCTGCTGATCAGAGCCTTCCACCTGAGTGACCCCTGAACAGGACCAGGACTAGACCAGATCTGGACCAGGTCAAGTCCAGACCAGGACCTGGATAAACCAGACCTAACCCTTTAATCTCAGAATATTTATGCAATAATCAGATCTGAGTTATTTAACCTTTTACTGAAGAATGGAATATTAATAAATATAACGTCATTACATTTATCTCCACCAGGGGGCAGAGTTTTAAAGATTGTAAATCCTCAATCCTCAGAACTCTGATCTGAACAGGTTTTAGGCGGATCTGAACAGGTTTTAGATAGATCTGAACAGGTTTTAGGCGGATCTGAACAGGTTTTAGATAGATTTGAACAGGTTTTAGATGGATCTGAACAGGTTTTAGATGGATCTGAACAGGTTTTAGGCAGATCTGAATAGGTTTTAGATGGATCTGAACAGGTTTTAGATAGATTTGAACAGGTTTTAGGCAGATCTGAACAGGTTTTAGATGGATCTGAACAGGTTTTAGATGGATCTGAACAGGTTTTAGATAGATTTGAACAGGTTTTAGCTGGATCTGAACAGGTTTTAGCTGGATCTGAACAGGTTTTAGCTGGATCTGAACAGATTTTAGCTGGATCTGAACAGGTTTTAGCTGGATCTGAACAGGTTTTAGATGGATCTGAACAGGTTTTAGCTGGATCTGAACAGGTTTTAGATAGATCTGAACAGGTTTTAGCTGGATCTGAACAGGGTTTAGCTGGATCTGAACAGGTTTTAGCTGGATCTGAACAGGTTTTAGCTGGATCTGAACAGGTGTAGTCTTAATATAATAAACTCCTATAATCTGTAGCTGTATCCTCAGTAAACCATGGACTGTAATAGTCTTTTGTAAAATGCTCAGATTAAAGACTTTTACTTTGAAAAGCCATAAATGATGAGGTTTCGTCTGTAACTGGACAAAGACTGAAGGTTGTTTCTGAGAGTTTGACTGAATTTAATCAAAATGATTCAGGTTTCAGTTTCTGGCACAGTTTTTATTAAAAGAATGCACTTTACAGATTTTGAGATGAGTTTCCTGTGTCTTTATCCTTTTTTTTTCCAGTTAAAGCCTTTAATCCCTGTTTGACGAATGTAGAGTCTATTTTTGGCTTTGATTATTTTCTGATGTAAATGTCTCTATTAATATTCACCTGTATTTTATCAATAATCTGTAATAAACCATAAGAAACAATTTTGGACTTTATTTAATTTATGTATTTTAATCTGAAGGGAGAGAGAGAGATTGTAAAATATTTATTGAAGAAGCGAGAGACGAACGCTGCAGCTTCATTTGTCCACACTAATGATGTTCCAGCTCCAGAGCTTCATTTTTAGAATAAAAGGTCAAAACCAGGACTAAAACACTGTTGTTAAAATCTGTTTATTTTCAGAAATAGTTACACCTTCTGTACTTTCATGAAATAAATATTCATCCAAAAACAATATTTTTGCCAAAAATAAAAGATTGAAATGTCAATCTGTGAATATGTGAAGGAATAAAACTTCTGCAGACGAGCTCAACAAATGACGCCAAAACACAGAGAAATATTCATATTTATAAGAAATGATTATGTTTTAATGTGAGTAGTTTTTGTGAATAAAAGATGAGAACGAGTCGTCAAAGAAAACAACAGAAACAGTCCGAGCCAGGATTTCACAGAGGAGTTATTAAAAACACATTCTGCCAAAATATAAACTGGACAATATTAGCTCAAAGAAATCACCTTAAACTGACTTGGATTCTTTTTCAAAGCAATAAAATACGTTTGAGCAGTTACTCAACAGTTTCTCTAAAAAAATAACTTAAATTTGTAAAAATCACGGAGCAAAACTTAAATTCTCAGTTAAATCCGTCATGTTTTCACAAAATAAACCCATTGTTTCATTGTTTGAGCTTCAAAGACTTCTTTAAACTTGTAAAGCAGTTTATCTTTTGTCCAGTAGAGGGTGCCATAAACATGAGAATCATGGGTGTGTGGTGCTGCTTTTGTTTGCCCCCTGGAGGTGGAAGAGTAGAAGCATCAGTGATCTTTGAAGGAACACTTTTTTTTTTTTTTTTTGTGGAAACATAGAAAAGCCTTGTGAACATTTCATTCTGGGCTGTGTTTCTTATGTGTCAAAAAAAAAAAAAAAAAACCCACAGACTATTGGATATTTAGCTTTTCATTTATTTTTTTCACCTGGATGTGATTTTTTTTTTTTTGTCGGGGTTCGTTTTTAACTCTCTTCAGTCAAACATCTGAAGAGTTCAGAGAGCTGTTTAAATTCAGTGTTTCGGAAAAAGAGACAAAGCTTTGAGGAAAAACTAACAGAAGTTTTACGAATGAAGTGGGAAAAGTGATCTAAAAAACCAGGAGAGAATAAAAGGATTCGAGCGACTGAAATGTGTTGTGTCCATGTCCATTAAAGCTTGATATTTCACCAGATTTCATTCAGACGCCTCCTTCTGTGGTTAATACAGACTTTATATCTTTTACACCATCGTCGTTTCTGAATAAAAGCCTCTGTTCGTCTTTTCTGTGTCCATTTTCACTTAAACTTGCATCATTATAAATCCGTTTGTGAGGAGTTTTGGGTCTGTTTTATTCATTGTATCCAGTAGTTTTTTAGCGTCAGACGCCGAGGAGGATTCCAGAGAAGAGTGAGTCGGGCAGAACGTTGATGGAAGAACCAGTGCCGTTGTCGACGAACACAGACACGTACTCTCCGGCCTGAAACACAAAGACGGCTCAGAACCGGGTTTAACTGGAGTTCAGAGTCTGACGGAGCCAGACTTTACCTGTAAATAAAGAGTTCCTGTGAGTAAGATACTGAAGGTCCCTCCGGCTGCAGCCACGCTCATCACCGACGCCACAGAACTGAAAAACCAGAGTAGAACATGAAAACGCTTCACAGAGAGGACTAAACTGGTCGAAAACGGGTCAAAAACTGGACAAAAACTGATAAAAATTGATTAAAAAAACCCATCAAAAACAGGTTGAAAACTGGACAAGAACAGGACAATTACTGGACTCCAGTGTGAGTGAGACCAGTGTGAGTGAGACCAGTGTGAGTGAGACCAGTGTGAGTGAATGAGACCAGTGTGAGTGAGTGAGACCAGTGTGAGTGAGTGAGACCAGTGTGAGTGAGACCAGTATGAGTGAGTGAGACCAGTGTGTGTGAGTGAGACCAGTGTGAGTGAGACCAGTGTGAGTGAATGAGACCAGTGTGAGTGAGACCAGTGTGAGTGAGTGAGACCAGTGTGAGTGAGACCAGTGTGAGTGAGTGAGACCAGTGTGAGTGAGTGAGACCAGTGTGAGTGAGTGAGACCAGTGTGAGTGAGACCAGTGTGAGTGAGACCAGTGTGAGTGAGTGAGACCAGTGTGAGTGAGACCAGTGTGAGTGAATGAGACCAGTGTGAGTGAGACCAGTGTGAGTGCTGTACTCACAGGTTTCTTAGGCACAGAGACTCGATGCAGATAGCTGCTCGGATGTTGTCTCGGAGACGGACCTGGACTCTGTCTCCAGACTCTGGAACAAAAACACATTACAAAGAGTCAGTGTGAGGCTCACCCTGGACTCACACTCACAACTCAGACGGTGAGGGTCAGAGGGTCAGGGTCAGAGGGTCAGAGGGTCAAGGTCAGAGGGTCAGAGGGTCAGGGTCAGAGGGTCACGGTCAGAGGGTCAGAGGGTGAGGCTCAGAGGGTGAGGGTCAGAGGGTCAGGGTCAGAGGGTCAGAGGGTGAGGCTCAGAGGGTGAGGGTCAGAGGGTCAGAGGGTCAAGGTCAGAGGGTCAGAGGGTGAGGGTCAGAGGGTCAAGGTCAGAGGGTCAGAGGGTCAGAGGGTCAGAGGGTCAAGGTCAGAGGGTGAGGGTCAGAGGGTCAAGGTCAGAGGGTGAGGGTCAGAGGGTCAGAGGGTCAAGGTCAGAGGGTGAGGGTCAGAGGGTCAGGGTCAGAGGGTGAGGGTCAGAGGGTCAGGGTCAGAGGGTGAGGGTCAGAGGGTCAAGGTCAGAGGGTCAGGGTCAGAGGGTGAGGCTCAGAGGGTCAGAGGGTCAGAGGGTCAGAGGGTCAGAGGGTCAAGGTCAGAGGGTGAGGTCAGAGGGTCAGGGTCAGAGGGTCAGAGGGTCAGAGGGTCAGAGGGTCAGAGGGTCAAGGTCAGAGGGTGAGGGTCAGAGGGTCAGGGTCAGAGGGTGAGGGTCAGAGGGTCAGGGTCAGAGGGTGAGGGTCAGAGGGTCAGGGTCAGAGGGTGAGGGTCAGAGGGTCAGGGTCAGAGGGTCAGGGTCAGAGGGTCAGGGTCAGGAGAGTTCTCACCGATCAGGAGGCTGGCCGTGAGTTGGAAGAAGCCCGACACTGGAGCCGTGTAGCGTCCGCTGCTGGCGTCAAAACTGTGGCCTCTCTGAACACTGCGCTCAGACTGGGACTCTGGCTGCAGGTCAGAGGTCAGAGACAGGTCAGAGGTCAGAGGGCAGAGACAGGTCAGAGGTCAGAGGGCAGAGACAGGTCAGAGGTCAGAGGGCAGAGACAGGTCAGTTTAGGGTCATGGGAAGAGCTGCACAACACCAAACACTACAACTAATGATTTACTTTGAGTCAGTGTTAATCATAGTTTTCATCATCAACATATTTTTACGCATCAAAACAAATTAAAAACTAAATAAAGTCATTAATGAGAACAAAAACTGAATGTATCAACACAAAACAAATAAATTCATCGAATAAAACTGAACAGAGACTAAATCCATCAAAATGAGAGGAGTTGAAGAGATCAATCAGACTCAGGTTTTTGAGCGTCGCTGAAGTGATGTCAGACACAAACATTTGTTAGAGCCTCGGGAAGACGACAGGAGACCAAAAGAGAACCACTTTAAATAGAAACTATGTTAACACTTGGAACCTGAATACCAGGAACAGGTTAGGACTAGTTTACTTTCATTAGAGACATTATTACTGAAGAAAATATATTACTCTTTATATTTTAGACTGAACCTATTGTAGATGTAGTCGACTAAAACTAATAAGGATTAGATTAAATAAAGACTAAAACTAAACTAATATTTTCAACATTAACACTGCTTTGATGAAAGGAGCAGATTCAAGAGTAATCTCTGGAGAACCTTCTGAACTCATTCCTTAAATCACCAAAATCTTTTCAGACTGACAACAAGCAGATGCTTTTGAACAATTCAAAGTGTTTTTCTTGTATCTTCAGTTGAAATTGTGCAAAAGAAAGAGATTTTGTGTTTTGTTGGTGAGTTTAATGGAGGAGTTAGTGAAGCTTTGAGGAGTTTAAATGCTGTAACTCACTGAGCTTTGGTGGAAATATTATTTGAAACATAACAAACTCAGCTCTGTTTGAGGTGAAAATGGCTCACTTAGTGTAAACTGTTCTAAAATTACACTTCTTTAAATAGAAGTGTTTCCAACAGCTTCTCTCCAGGAAACTCCAGAAGAACACAGCCACATTTAAACTAGAGTTTACATCTGTTTTCAACTGTAGAAAAACACTAGTAAATGATTCATGTTGAACTGGACTGGACTGGACTGGACTGGACTAGACTGGACTGGACTGGACTAGACTGGACTAGACTGGACTGGACTGGACTGGACTAGACTGGACTGGACTAGACTGGACTAGACTAGACTAGACTGGACTGGACTGGACTAAACTGGACTGGACTAGACTATTCTGGACTGGATTAGACTAGACTAGACCAGACCAGACCAGACCAGTCTAGTCCAGAATAGTCTAGTCCAGTCTAGTCTAGTCCAGTCCAGTCCAGTCCAGTCCAGTCCACTCTATTCTAGTGTAGTCTAGTCTAGTCCAGTCTAGTCTAGTCTAGTCCAGTCCAGTCCAGTCCAGTCCAGTCTAGTCTAGTGTAGTCTAGTCTAGTCCAGTCTAGTCTAGTCCAGTCCAGTCCAGTCCAGTCTAGTCCAGTCCAGTCCAGTCCAGTCTAGTCTAGTGTAGTCTAGTCTAGTCCAGTCTAGTCTAGTCCAGTCCAGTCCAGTCTAGTCCAGTCCAGTCCAGTCCAGTCTAGTCTAGTCTAGTCTAGTGTAGTCTAGTCCAGTCTAGTCTAGTCCAGTCCAGTCCAGTCCAGTCCAGTCCAGTCAAGTCCAGTCTAGTCCAGTCCAGTCAAGTCCAGTCCAGTCCAGTCCAGTCTAGTCCAGTCCAGTCCAGTCTAGTCCAGTCCAGTCCAGTCCAGTCCAGTCTAGAGCAGTGTGTGATGGACTGGGACCTGGCTGAAGGGCTGCAGCTCCAGGAGACTCCGTCGTGAGACAGACACCGTCGTCTGGAGTCGACTCAGAAACGAAGTGGAGACTCTCGGAGGAAGATCACAGAGAACACACTCCTCTCCAACTAAATCTGAGACAAGAACAGAGAGAACCAGGTCTGAACCAGGTCTAAACCAGGTCTAAACCAGGTCTGAACCAGGTCTGAACCAGGTCTAAACCAGGTCTGAACCAGGTCTAAACCAGGACTAAACCAGGTCTAAACCAGGCCTAGACCAGGTCTAAACCAGGTCTAGACCAGGTCTAAACCAGGTCTAAACCAGGACTAAACCAGGTCTAAACCAGGCCTAGACCAGGTCTAAACCAGGACTAAACCAGGTCTTAACCAGGTCTAAACCAGGACTAAACCAGGTCTAGACCAGGTCTAAACCAGGTCTAGACCAGGTCTAAACCAGGTCTAAACCAGGTCTGAACCAGGTCTGAACCAGGTCTGAACCAGGTCTAAACCAGGTCTGAACCAGGTCTGAACCAGGTCTGAACCAGGTCTAAACCAGGTCTAAACCAGGTCTTAACCAGGTCTAAACCAGGACTAAACCAGGTCTAAACCAGGTCTTAACCAGGTCTAAACCAGGACTAAACCAGGTCTAGACCAGGTCTAAACCAGGACTAAACCAGGTCTTAACCAGGTCTAAACCAGGACTAAACCAGGTCTAGACCAGGTCTAAACCAGGTCTAGACCAGGTCTAAACCAGGCCTAGACCAGGTCTAAACCAGGACTAAACCAGGTCTTAACCAGGTCTAAACCAGGACTAAACCAGGTCTAGACCAGGTCTAAACCAGGTCTAGACCAGGTCTAAACCAGGTCTAAACCAGGTCTAGATGAGGGAAGGGGAGGCTCCATCAGAGGAATGTCAGGAATCCTCTGATGGAGCCAAGTCCTGCTTCACAAATGAGCTTCATTAGAATCTGGCTCCAGTCTTTTGGCAACACTACTACTACTACTACTACTACTACTACTACTACTACTACTACTACTACTACTACTACTACTACTACTGCTACTACTACAGTATATACAACTACTGTTTATACTACTACTACTGTATATACCACCACTGTTACTACTGTACTTCTGTTTATATGACTACAACTACTACTACGACTACTGTTTATAGTACTACTACTACTGTTTATAGTATTACTACTACTGTTTATATTACTACTACTGTTTATATTATTACTACTACTGTTTATATTACTACTACTACTGTTTATAGTACTTCTACTACTGTTTATACTACTACTACTGTTTATAGTATTACTACTATTGTTTATAGTACTACTACTACTGTTTATAGTATTACTACTACTGTTTATAGTATTACTACTACTGTTTATAGTACTACTACTGTTTATAGTATTACTACTATTGTTTATAGTACTACTACTACTGTTTATAGTATTACTACTACTGTTTATAGTAATACTACTACTGTTTATACTACTACTACTGTTTATACTACTACTACTACTGTTTATAGTATTACTACTATTGTTTATAGTACTACTACTACTACTGTTTATAGTACTACTACTACTGTTTATAGTACTCACTGTCAACACAATAATCAACGGTGACCCTTCACCTTTAGAGCAGTCTACATTAATCCTTTATAAATCCAATCATTGATTATTGATTATTGATTTAGTCCATAACAGAACTGTAATATTCCAGGTGTTTGAGTTTATAAACACATTTAATACGAATGTAGACGCGTAACATGATTCAGATTTATTTCTTTGATTGTTTTTATTGCATTACTGTTGACAATAATAGTGACATATTTGATCCGACTCTCAGCGTTAATGAGAATCTGATCTGTTTCTACTCGATGTGCATTTAAACACAACATAAACATCATCTATCTTTATATTTGAATGTGAAGGAGTCTGAAGCAGGACGTTTTAGGCAGATTAGAGCTGTTTCAGAGCTCGGTGTAAACGGTCCAACATTAAAACGCTCTTTTCATGTTTTTGAGTAGAACCGAGGTGTGTGGTGTCGCTGCAGAAAGACCAGAGGAGGCCAGTATTTGTCCCGGTTCAGTGTGTCCTGGTCTGGGCCTCACCTCGGAGCTTGCCCTTCAGGTCCTGGATGAGCTGCTGCTGCTGGGGCAGGAGTGGGGCCGGGGGTCCCGGAGGCCCCTGAGGTCCAGGGGTCCTGGGGTCCGGGCAGGCCGTGCTGGAGACACATGGAAAAAATTCAAAATGGAACTTCTTTTTAAACAAAATTAGTTTTTTTGCATTACATGAAAATATAGAGAAAAACATGACTCTAGACAAACTTCTATCGGTCACATGGTTATTATTAGTTCAAAACCTAAAAAAGGACATAATGTTTTTAATAACCTCCGCCACTTCAATTCTCTTTAAACTGTATCTAGAGAAACATCTGCTCTGACTCAAATTTGACCTTTTTGAGTTTCTGACTTGTGCATACAGACGTGCATTTTTATCTTTGAAAGACATTTTTAGACTTTCTAGAAACATGAAATGCAGCTGTATAAAATATACAGCCCCCAAGAGTTAAAACCATAGCTTCGATCGTTCTGAGGTTCCATGACACGGTGTTAAATGTGGAATATTTAGAGCGAGGGCCTGGCTGATGTGTGCAGGTGTGGAGACTGGACCTTGGAGGTTCTTCTGGGGGCTTTGCTGCGACGGTTGTCTCCTTTGTTAGAGTTTTTTCTGAAGATGAGCCATGAGCTTAAAGGAGAGACTTTGGACAGGTCTGAGGACACCGGCTCCTGCAGAAAACCCCAAACAAAACCCATCAGATCAAACACAACATGACAAAATGTTACGAAGCATCTGCCAGCTTCTGCCTTAGCATGTGTTTTCACTGGATCTGAACAGGTTTCCATTGAATTTGAACATGGTTTATGTGTCAGCCATTTGAATAAACAGCTGCTTTAGTCTCTGTGTAGTTGCTCCTGTCTGTTTCTCCTGACAACAGTCTGCTGTAGAGAATAAATCAGCCCCAAAAGGATCTGAACACATTTAATAAATCCTGGACTAGATCAGAACTAGATGTGGACTAAACACGGTCTACACATAGACTAAACCAGGTCTAAAGCAGGTCCAGGACTTCTCACCAGTATTTCGTCCTCGACCGGTCCGTCCTTGTCCAGGTCTGGCTGGTCTTCACTGGGTCCGGTCTCTGTCAGAACTCCCTCCAGAACCAGGACCAGAACCAGCAGGACGCCCAGGTTCCTCAGCCCAAGCGCCCGACCCACGCTGCCTCTTCCCTGGGTAAACTCTGTCAGCATGCTGGGCGTCCTGGAGCTCCACCTCCACCACCAGGACTAGACCAAGACTGGACCAGGACTAAACCAGGACTGGACCAAGACTGGACCAGGACTAAACCAGGACTGGACCAAGACTGGACCAGGACTAAACCAAGACTAAACCAGGACTGGACTAGACCAGCAGTAGATCAGGACTAGACCGAGACTGAATGAGGATTAAACCAGGACTAGACTTTGAAATAGACCAAAAGCTAAATTAGGTCCAGTCCATGATTAAACAAGGACTAATAGTTTGGGACTAAAACAATCCAGTTCTAAAGCAGGACTACTCTGTGTCTAAACCAGGTCTGATCCAGGTCTGCACAGGTCCCATGTGGACTTTCCGTCGGCAGAGTGTCTCAGACGTAAACAGCTCCAGACACAGGCTCACTTTTTCCACTGCTTCTGTTTCAGCTTTTATCTGTGTCTCCTCTGGACCCGCCCCAGATCCGCCTCAGACCTGGTTCAGTCCCGCCTCAGACCTGGTTCAGTCCCGCCTCAGACCTGGTTCAGTCCCGCCTCACACACTCTGGACTCTACATTAGTGTGAAATATAAATAGGTGAGACTAGGGCATGTTTTCATCACACTTTTTACACATTTGTGTAAAGAAAATAAGTTTAGTACATCATAGAATAAAAAAGAGAAAATCCCGTGACAGAGCAAAGTCACGGCTTTTGTCTGTTCTTTTTATTTTTCCAGTTCAGACTTACAGGTCTTTAAATACAAGGATGGAAGTGTGTGCTCAGACCAGAGACAGGACAGTTAAAAAGAGCAACACTGAGATAAAGACGGTGTAAATTCAGACTGAACCCTGTCGTCTGAAAGTCTGTCACATTCAGTAGAACTGCAGCCTGACAATATTCCACTGCTGCTGTTTCCAGGTGAGTTTACCTCCGAGCCGCTGTGACCTCCAGGTGATATATATATGAGTAATACACATAAAGTTATCAGAAAGCCATAAGATTTAATTAAGTGTAAAGTGTCAGGTTTAAAAGTTTTACTTTCGACCATGAAACATAACCTCAACAGAACTGAACACAAGTCCAGGTCTAAAGCAGGTCTAAACCGGGTTCAAACCAGGACTAAACCAGGACTAACCCTTGTAGATCTCAGTAAAGACGGAGAACAGGTCCAGGTTATAGTGGGATTTGGTTTTAGTGGGATTTGGTTTTAGTGGGATTTGGAGGCAGGTCTGAGCAGGTAAAGACAGACGGACGATGAGAGATGGATCTGAGACCAGACTCAGAGACGCTGCTCCGGCTTTAGACCCAGGCCTGAACTGAAGACCTGAGACTGAAGACCTGAGGAGTGACGGACTGACAGGACCAGCTCTAGACCTGCTGGAACCGGTCCTGTCCTCAGTCTGAGATTCAACAAAAACAAGACCAGATCCTGACTCAGTGTGAGTTCAGAGGAATTTCATCAGTTCAAGAATTTATACATTTGTAGTATTTAGAAGTTTTAATTTTTTTATTTTTATTTTGCGTTTTTTAAATAAATCACCAGATTCTGTTTCGATCTTTATTCTTTTGTGTTTTTATGTGAAAATGACTGAACACATACATCTATGTTTTATAAAAGTGCTGCAGACTGAAGAGAGTTTAGTTTTTAATTAAAGAACGGTCCCAAAACACTAGCTTATCCACGGGGCGGGGCTTGTGTGGCAATGGGCGGGGCATGTGTGGTGTGGGCGTGGTCTGTGTAACAGTGGGCGTGGCCAGTGTGGGTGATGTAATGAGTGAATGTGAGCACTGATAGAGACACAGCCTTTTCTTACATCATTTCACCACAGCTGACGAAACGTTACACCAGATCCCCTTAGACCGGGATTACACCGAGTTTAGCCCGATTTAGACTGGTTTAGACCGGTTTAGACCAGGGTCCGGAGGGTCCAGACCCCGCTGTGGTCTGCTGCTGTTTTCTTTGTAGATGTATTGACCAGGGTCCTGGACATGAACAGCTCAGCCTCCTGCCTCTAGGGGGCGATACAGGAGCCTGGAAACAGATTGAAGAACAGTGTTTCTCCTGGATCCATAATGAAGGCATATATTTACAGTATCACCGTCCTGCCTCATGCACTTTATAATCAACTATTGAGTTTTTATGTTTGTTTGTTTGTTCAGATCCTTCTGTTTGATTGTGCTGCTGCGAAAAGACAATAAACAGTAAAAAAAGTACAGCTTTAATTTGACTCATTCTGTTTAAAGCTGTTCCTGAAGGACACAGCTGCACATGTCCTGCAGCACCGTTAAATAAAGTTAACACAAAACGAGGAAAGTGCTGATAAACGTGACGATTATTTCGTTTTTAAAGAGAAGTCTGTGTGTGGACGAACCCAGGTCGAGGTGAGTCCTGGTTTAGTCCTGGTTTAGTCCTGTTAATAGGATCAGTCAGGACTAATCCTCACTGCTGTCGCTGCTCGCTGCTTCTGAAACTGAATCATGGAGAAGACGGACCTCTCCCACCGATGACCTTTGAACCCTGCAGACACCGCCACACGGTAAAAACTGCTCCGTCAGAGTTTATTCAGTCTAATGAAGGAGACTGAAGCTGTGTTTGTGTTTCTGAGTTTTACAGAATCAGCTCTGTTTGATTCTAGATTCTGTGATGTGTCTTTTGTTTTTGGATGCTAGGCTTTTCTTCTAAATAAAATATTATATATATATATTTCATTTTTATTCACGGCCTGTAATAGTAAGGTTTAAGATTGCATATAATAAATTATAATACCCATAAAAAACATTTCTAGATTCATTATGTTATATGTATTTTTGTGAATGAAGATAATATAAAAACTAAGATAAAACAGTTAAAACTAAGGCTGAGAAAAAGGTGTTCAAGATGGATCCTGAGTATTTTAGACAAACATAAATTCAGTCGTCTTGAAACAGACTTGTGTCTAAATTGAGACAAATAAACAAACTATGGACAAATACTGTAAAAGTAGTGAGAGTGTATGAAATGTAAATAATGAGAGAATGTGTCTGACAGATGGAGGCCCTGGACCCCGCCTCTGAGAAGGTTCGTCATCGCCAAACGCTCCATCACCTCCATCTTCGACCAGCTCCTGGAGTTTGTGAAGGAAGGATCTGCGTTTGTCGAAGGTGACGAGGAATAGGGATAAAATCAGGTTTTAGATCTGAACAGGATTTAGATGGATCTGAACAGGATTTAATTGGATTTGAACAGGTTTTAGTTGGATTTGAACAGGTTTTAGTTGGATTTGAACAGGTTTTAGTTGGATCTGAACAGGATTTAGATGGATTTGAACAGGTTTTAGCTGGATTTGAACAACAATGTTGTACTGTTTCTTGTTTGTTTACTGCTTGTTTAACGTTTATTGTTTGTTTATTGTTTATTAGTTGTTGTTTATTATTTGTCACCGTGTGATGTCAGAGGCCTGTTGCCGTGACGACCTGGGGCCCGTTGCCGTGGGAGACCAGAGTCTGGAGCTCAGCAGCTGTGCCTCCAAACTGTCGGCCATCAGAGAAGTGGTGGTCCGCCGACATATGAAGGTCGCCTTCTTTGGCAGGTCAGGGGTCAAGGGTCAGACTGGGGTCAGACCGGGGTCAGACCGGGGTCAGGGGTCGGACCGGGTACTGGTTTTGACCTGGTCTTCGTTCTTAGCCTGTGTTAGTGCTCCCGTCTGCTCTTACGAACCGGGGCTGGTGTAAACTGCAGACCTCAGATCAGTTCCACTGATGCAACTGTCTTTTCTCTGAAGCTTCCTCTGAACTAACCGTCACTGAGATAAACTTATCGATCGACTGCAGCCTCTTCCTGTTCCTTCAGCGCGACATTATGATGTAACAACGGGCAGTGATGCAACACCAGTGATGAAAACCTTCATCAGGGTTTTAGATGGACTTGAACAGGTTTTAGATGGACTTGAACAGGTTTTAGATGGATTTGATCAGGTTTTAGATGGACTTGAACAGGTTTTTAAATGGATTTGTACAAATATTAGTTGGATTTGAATGGGTTTTTAGTTGTTTGACAGGATTTGATTGGGTTTAACTGGAGGTAATGGATTTTATCTGGATCTGACCAGGTTTTACTTGGATTTTAATTGGTTTTGACTGGATTTAAATGGGTTTTAACTGGATCTGACCAGGTTTTAACTGGATTTAAATGGGTTTTAACTCAGGACGAGTAACGGTAAGAGCACAGTGATCAACGCGATGCTGCGGGACCGGGTTTTACCGAGTGGAATGGGACACACCACCAACTGTTTCCTGAGCGTCGAGGGGACGGACGGAGACGAGGGCTTCCTGACGACCGAGACGTCCCCCGAGAGACAGAGCGTGGACGTACGGGACCACTCCCCACTTTACACTCTCCACTTTACACTCCCCTCTTTACACTCCCCTCTTCACACTCCCCTCTTTACACTCTCCTCTTTACACTCCCCTCTTTACACTCCCCTCTTTACACTCTCCACTTTACACTCTCCACTTTACACTCCCCTCTTTACACTCCCCTCTTTACACTCCCCTCTTTACACTCTCCACTTTACACTCCCCTCTTTACACTCCCCTCTTCACACTCCCCTCTTTACACTCTCCTCTTTACACTCCCCTCTTTACACTCCCCTCTTTACACTCTCCACTTTACACTCCCCTCTTTACACTCCCCTCTTTACACTCTCCTCTTTACACTCCCCTCTTTACACTCTCCACTTTACACTCTCCACTTTACACTCCCCTCTTTACACTCTCCACTTTACACTCTCCACTTTACACTCCCCTCTTTACACTCTCCTCTTTACACTCTCCACTTTACACTCTCCACTTTACACTCTCCTCTTTACACTCTCCTCTTTACACTCTCCTCTTTACACTCTGAGACCTGGTTTAGACCTGGTTTAGTCCTGGTTCAGACCTGGTTTAGTCCTGGTTTAGACCTGGTTTAGACCTGGTTTAGTCCTGGTTTAGACCTGGTTTAGACCTGGTTTAGTCCTGGTTCAGACCTGGTTTAGTCCTGGTTTAGACCTGGTTTAGACCTGGTTTAGTCCTGGTTTAGACCTGGTTTAGACCTGGTTTAGACCTGGTTCAGACCTGGTTTAGACCTGGTTCAGACCTGGTTCAGACCTGGTTTAGACCTGGTTCAGACCTGGTTTAGACCTGGTTTAGTCCTGGTTTAGACCTGGTTTAGACCTGGTTTAGACCTGGTTCAGACCTGGTTTAGACCTGGTTCAGACCTGGTTTAGACCTGGTTTAGTCCTGGTTTAGACCTGGTTTAGACCTGGTTTAGACCTGGTTCAGACCTGGTTCAGACCTGGTTTAGACCTGTTTCAGACCTGGTTTAGACTCATTATTTGTCTGATCCGTCTGATCGGTCCCGTCCTGTTCCTTCAGACGGTCAACCAGCTGGCCCACGCCCTCCACATGGACCCCACTCTGGACTCAGGAAGTCTGGTCCGAGTCTTCTGGCCCAAGTCCCGCTGCGCCCTGCTCCGGGACGACCTGGTTCTGATGGACAGGTCGGCTTTAGTCACACTTTAGTCCTTATTTACAATATCGTTATTATTGTATTTGGAATAATTCTTGAAAAGCATTTCACAAAACATTTTTTAAAGATGTTAAAGTTCAATTCTCCACAAATCTGAACAAGACACACTTGTTTCTCACTGAAAAAAAGCTCATGATTTGAGCCTCAGCAGAAACACTTTTAGTTATTCAAAATTTTACTGCCCCCTGGTGGTGGAAGTCCAGAAACACCAGCCGTGTCATTATTAAACACAAAAGACACAAAACATTCATTCATTCATCTTCTACCGCTTATCCCACTCGTGGGGTCGCGGGTGGCTGGAGTCTATCCCAGCAGCTTTGGGCCTTAGGCGGGGTACACCCTGGACAGTGGCCAGTTCGTCACAGGGCTAGACACAAAACAAAGATTCATAAAAAAAATGTATATTTTTTTATATTATTTTTTTAATTTTTGTGCACAGTGAATCTTTTTAAAGTTTTGTTTACATAAAAATGTTTAGTTTTTCGAGACTCCAAAATTAAATGAAAATGTGTTGTGAAACAAAACTCTTCTGAATCATGCACTAAATGTTTTGGGGAAAAAAGTGTCTTCAGTGTTTTAGACAAATGTTTCTGGTCTAGTCCTGTTCTAATCCCGGCTCTGTCCCGGTCTAGTCCTGGGACCGATGTGACGTTGGAGCTGGACAGTTGGATTGATCGGTTCTGTCTCGACGCAGATGTGTTTGTTTTGGTCGGAAACGCTGAGTCCACGCTCATGAACACGGTGAGACACAACTGTTCAAATCCATCTAAAACCTGTTCAAATCCATCTTAAACTGGTTCAAATCCTTGGTTCCTGTTCCCTCGTGCTCTTCTCTGATTGGTTCCTGTTGCCTTTTGCGTTTCTCTGATTGGTTCCTGTTCCCTCGTGCTCTTCTCTGATTGGTTCCTGGTCCCACCTGCTCTTCTCTAATTGGTTCCTGGTCCCACCTGCTCTTCTCTGATTGGTTCCTGTTCCCTCCTGCTCTTCTCTGATTGGTTCCTGTTCCCTCCTGCTCTTCTCTGATTGGTTCCTGTTCCCTCGTGCTCTTCTCTGATTGGTTCCTGTTCCCTCGTGCTCTTCTCTGATTGGTTCCTGTTGCCTTTTGCGTTTCTCTGATTGGTTCCTGTTCCCTCGTGCTCTTCTCTGATTGGTTCCTGGTCCCACCTGCTCTTCTCTAATTGGTTCCTGGTCCCACCTGCTCTTCTCTGATTGGTTCCTGTTCCCTCCTGCTCTTCTCTGATTGGTTCCTGTTCCCTCCTGCTCTTCTCTGATTGGTTCCTGTTCCCTCGTGCTCTTCTCTGATTGGTTCCTGGTCCCACCTGATCTTCTCTGATTGGTTCCTGGTCCCACCTGCTCTTCTCTGATTGGTTCCTGTTCCCTCCTGCTCTTCTCTGATTGGTTCCTGTTCCCTCCTGCTCTTCTCTGATTGGTTCCTGTTCCCTCGTGCTCTTCTCTGATTGGTTCCTGGTCCCACCTGCTCTTCTCTGATTGGTTCCTGGTCCCACCTGCTCTTCTCTGATTGGTTCCTGTTCCCTCCTGCTCTTCTCTGATTGGTTCCTGTTCCCTCCTGCTCTTCTCTGATTGGTTCCTGTTGCCTCTTGCTCTTCTCTGATTGGTTCCTGGTCCCTCCTGCTCTTCTCTGATTGGTTCCTGGTCCCTCCTGCTCTTCTCTGATTGGTTCCTGTTCCCTCCTACTCTTCTCTGATTGGTTCCTGTTCCCTCGTGCTCTTCTCTGATTGGTTCCTGTTGCCTCGTGCTCTTCTCTGATTGGTTCCTGGTCCCTCCTGCTCTTTTCTGATTGGTTCCTGTTGCCTCTTGCTCTTCTCTGATTGGTTCCTGGTCCCTCCTACTCTTCTCTGATTGGTTCCTGTTCTTTCCTGCTCTTTTCTGATTGGTTCCTGGTGCCTCTTGCTCTTCTCTGATTGGTTCCTGTTCCCTCCTACTCTTTTCTGATTGGTTGTTGGTCTCTGTTGGTTTTAAGGAAAAGCTGTTTTTCCACAAAGTCAGTGAACGCATCTCCAAACCCAACATCTTCATCCTCCACAATCGTTGGGACGCCTCAATCACAGAACTGGACTATATCCAAGAGGTGAGTCCAAATCAAACTAAAACCAGGTCCAATCCAATTAAAACCACATCAAACCCAACAAAAGCCCGGTCAAAGATAAGTAAAACCTGTGTAACTCTGTCTAAAACTTAAATTAAAATCAATCTAAAACCTCTTCCAAACCAAATTAAACTGGGTCTAATGTGTGAAAAACCTGTTAAAATCAAACTAAAACCAAATTTAAATCAACAACCTGCTCTACTGTCCAACAAAAATTTGTTTAAGTCCAAGGAAAACCAGTTGAAATCCATCTAAAGCCTTTGAAATCCAACAAAAACCTCTTGAAATCCAACTAAAACTGGTTCAAATCATTCTAAAACATGTTAAATCCAACTAAAACCTGTTAAAGTCCACTTAAAACCATCTTTTTCTCGTCTGTTGCAGGTGAGGAAGCAGCACATGGATCGCTGTGTGAGTTTTTTGGCAGAGGAGCTGAAGGTGGTCAGTGTTAACGAAGCCCCTCGGAGAATATTCTTCGTTTCAGCAAAAGAAGTGCTCAGTTCTCGTATCCACCGAGCGCAGGGGATGCCCGAGTCCGGTGAGGCGAGAATAAACGACCAGAGACATCATGGACAGGTCAGGTTTAAACCTGAGACGTGTTGTTGTTCCTGCAGGTGGTGCTCTGGCCGAAGGTTTCCACGATCGTCTGAGAGAGTTCCAGGCGTTTGAGAGAACCTTTGAGGTGACTTTAAACTTGTTCCAGAGTTTATTCAGCCGTCGGCAGATTTTGCATGTCTTTGTTTTCGCTGAGGAGCACCATGACCTTTGACCTTTCAGGAGTTCATCTCTCACTCTGCGGTGAAGACGAAGTTCGAGCAACACACGGTTAGAGCCTGGCACATCACAGAGAGCATTAAAGCCGTGATGGACGCCATTAACATCGCCTCCGCAGACAGAAAGTGAGTGCATCACAGCGCCATCTAGTGTCAGGGTTACGCACCATATACTGAAACAACATGAGCAACAGATGTTTAACATTTACACAGGGGTGGCAAAAGTATTCTGTTCTTTAGTAGAAGTACAGATACTGTGTTAAAAACGACTCTGATAAAAGTAGACCTGACTCAACTCAAAAAAGTACATTCTCTGAAATGTACTTAAGTAAAAAAGCAAAAATACATTCAGCTGTCAATGATACACAATACATTTGTGAAAACTCTGCGGTAATTCTTTCATGCTGTTGGAGTCAGTTTGTTTCAGTTTAGGTTCAAGTTTCAGACAGAATCAAGACTGAACCAGTGCAATTGTGATTTGTTCTGTTTATTATTTTCATTCTGCATCATTCACAACAATCACCAACAATATTAGAAGTTCTTTGAGTTTATATCAATAACATCCTTCTCTTATTTTGGCGGTTGAGTATTGGGAAAGGAAAGTGCTCTCACCTCTGACCCCTGACCTTTAGGATCTCGTTCCTGGAGGAGCGGGAGGAGCAGAGGGACCGGCTGGACTTCGTTCGTGGTCAGATAAACCGACTCAGCGACAGCCTCAAAGAACGGATCCGGATCCTGACGGAGGAGTCCGCGGCTAAGGTCTGGGTCCGAGTCAGGGTCGAGGTCAGATGAGAATATTACTGACACAAAACTCTCCTAAAAACAGTAAGAGGTATGACAGATGTGTGCAAATAAAATCTGAATAAATACAATACAATAGAACATAAAATGGAACAAAATCCCTAAAAACACATACTATATACTGTCTGACAGTTGGCTTTTGTTGGACCACTGCATCTTATTCCATCACTGAGTAAAACACTAGAACTTATACTGAAAGAGAACTGAGCACCAAAGTTATTTACCAAAGTTTTAATCTCTTATCAAACCAATGGAAACCTAACCTAGCCATCTTCTTCTGCTTGTGATGCCTCATTTCACCGACTGGACTAATCCATGTGTGGAATAAAAAACTATTAGGATAAAAAGCTGGGTGATATTGGGTTAGAAAAATATAATCCAGTGAAGTCCACTTTTAAATCGTCACTGCTTTAGTCGTTAAATAATCCTGTTTAAGTGAATTACGTTGGTCATGTTCCTGCAGGTCAGCGCGGCGCTGTTGGATCAGATCCGGACTCTTCCTGTTTTGGTCGAAGAGTTCAGAGCTGATTTTAACCCGACGCCTGAGACTTTAGACCTCTACAAATCTGTGAGTTCAACCAAACCGCTCCAGGGTAACGTGTCCACTCCTTTATTTTCATAAAGTTCTGTTCTGTCTGAATCTGCAGAAGCTGGTGCAGCACGTGGAGGAGCGTCTGGTGGGTTTTCTGACGGCTCGCTGCTCCGTCTGCATCGTCAGAAACACCAGAGAGGCCCAGCGGCACATGACCGGTAACAAAGCTTTATCCACAAACTTCTTCTGAGATAGAATGAGTACAGCTTTTATGAAGAGTTTGGACGCTCTTTAGGGAAGTGAGTGAATTCCAAAGGTCCTAAAAAGTCCTAAAAAAACACATCTGTCCTGTTTTAAAGGTATCCATTTTAGAAAAGTCTTTCCCCCCTGGCTCGGTTTATACAGTATGAGACGCCCTTTAAGGCAGTTGTAGTAAAATTGGACTCAAAGGACAAAAAAACTGAATTAAATGTACTGTCTGTAAAGTCTGACTCGATGACTCAAGTATCAGAAGACACACTGTAAACCTCTGTGATTTTCTTTGTGTCTTTCCTCAGACAGTGTGCGTCCTCTGCTCTCGGCTTCAGTCCAGCAGCAGCTCCTCTCCTCCTCTTCCTCCCCATCATCTTCCTTCTTTGACCTGACCTACGACCTCAACATGGCTGCCATCTGTGCCGACTTTAAAGAGAACATCAGCTTCCGGTTCTCTCTGGGTTGGACCACTCTGGTGTCGAGGTTCATGGGAGTGTCGAACGCCAGGAGAGCACTGCCCGGGAACGACCCACAGACACAGGTCAGAGCAGCCAAAGAGGAAAAGAACAGGCTAAACAGCGGGAACAAGGAGGTGAAAAGGGCTAATGACAAGAAAAAGAAGAAAAAACAGGAGAAAAAGTGATGAAAATAGGACTACAGAGCAGAAGAGGAAAACAGAGATGCTACTCCACATGAATTCTGTTCCTGTTTGTTTCAGCAGAGCTCCACCTTGAAGGAGGAGGCGGTGGTTTCTATAGCGACGGGGCTGGTGTCAGTGACGTCCAGAGCGACTATGGCAGTGTTGGTCGTGGGAGGAGTGGTACGTCACGTTCTAATCTTTTTTTAAATCAGGCCTTTTGCAGAGACTTCACTTGATCTGTTATGAGCAGACTGTTCCAGGAAAGGCTGTGATCTGTGTACTTCCTGTTACAGATCTGGCTGTGATCTGTGTACTTCCTGTTACAGATCTGTCTGTGACCTGTGTACTTCCTGTGTATCTGGCTGTGACCTGTGTACTTCCTGTGTATCTGGCTGTGACCTGTGTACTTCCTGTTACAGATCTGGCTGTGACCTGTGTACTTCCTGTGTATCTGGCTGTGACCTGTGTACTTCCTGTGTATCTGGCTGTGACCTGTGTACTTCCTGTTACAGATCTGGCTGTGACCTGTGTACTTCCTGTTACAGATCCAGTGTACCGTCGGCTGTGACCTGTGTACTTTCTGTTACAGATCTGGCTGTGACCTGTGTACTTCCTGTTACAGATCTGTCTGTGACCTGTGTACTTCCTGTGTATCTGGCTGTGACCTGTGTACTTCCTGTTACAGATCTGTCTGTGACCTGTGTACTTCCTGTTACAGATCTGGCTGTGACCTGTGTACTTCCTGTGTATCTGGCTGTGACCTGTGTACTTTCTGTTACAGATCTGGCTGTGACCTGTGTACTTCCTGTGTATCTGGCTGTGTCCTGTGTACTTTCTGTTACAGATCTGTCTGTGACCTGTGTACTTCCTGTGTATCTGGCTGTGACCTGTGTACTTTCTGTTACAGATCTGGCTGTGACCTGTGTACTTTCTGTTACAGATCTGGCTGTGACCTGTGTACTTTCTGTTACAGATCTGGCTGTGACCTGTGTACTTCCTGTGTATCTGGCTGTGTCCTGTGTACTTTCTGTTACAGATCTGTCTGTGACCTGTGTACTTCCTGTGTATCTGGCTGTGACCTGTGTACTTTCTGTTACAGATCTGGCTGTGACCTGTGTACTTTCTGTTACAGATCTGGCTGTGACCTGTGTACTTTCTGTTACAGATCTGTCTGTGACCTGTGTACTTCCTGTGTATCTGGCTGTGACCTGTGTACTTTCTGTTACAGATCTGGCTGTGACCTGTGTACTTTCTGTTACAGATCTGGCTGTGATCTGTGTACTTTCTGTTACAGATCTGGCTGTACCTGTGTAATTTGCTGTTACAGATCTGGCTATGACTCAGAGTGACTTTCTGTGTATCTGGCTGTGACCTGTGTACTTCCTGTTAATCTGGCTGTGTCCTGTGTACTTTCTGTTACAGATCTGTCTGTGACTGTAACTCCCTGTTATCTGGCTGTGACCTGTACTTTCTGTTACAGATCTGTCTGTGACCTGTGTACTTTTATCTGGCTTACCTGTGTACTTCTGTTAGATCTTCTGTGTCTGTTACAGATCTGGCTGTGACCTGTGTACTTTCTGTTACAGATCTGGCTGTGACCTGTGTACTTTCTGTTACAGATCTGGCTGTGACCTGTGTACTTTCTGTTACAGATCTGGCT
Source organism: Rhyacichthys aspro (assembly GCA_036850595.1). Taxonomy (NCBI): domain Eukaryota; kingdom Metazoa; phylum Chordata; class Actinopteri; order Gobiiformes; family Rhyacichthyidae; genus Rhyacichthys; species Rhyacichthys aspro. The sequence continues at coordinate 123,173 of CM072164.1, read as the reverse complement.
GTGACCTGTGTACTTCCTGTTACAGATCTGCTGTGACCTGTGTTCTGTTACAGATCTGTCTGTGACCTGTGTACTTCCTGTGTATCTGGCTGTGACCTGTGTACTTTCTGTTACAGATCTGTCTGTGACCTGTGTACTTCCTGTGTATCTGGCTGTGACCTGTGTACTTCCTAGTCTGTTTGTGTACTTCTGTGTATCTGGCTGTGACCTGTACTTTCTGTTACAGATCTGGCTGTACCTGTTTTTGTAGATCTGTCTGTGACCTGTCCTGCGTATCTGGCTGTGACCTGTGTACTTCCTGTTACAGATCTGGCTGTGACCTGTGTACTTTCTGTTACAGATCTGGCTGTGACCTGTGTACTTTCTGTTACAGATCTGGCTGTGACCTGTGTACTTTCTGTTACAGATCTGGCTGTGACCTGTGTACTTTCTGTTACAGATCTGGCTGTGACCTGTGTACTTTCTGTTACAGATCTGGCTGTGACCTGCGTACTTTCTGTTACAGATCTGGCTGTGACCTGTGTACTTTCTGTTACAGATCTGTCTGTGACCTGTGTACTGGGGACTGTGCTTGGCTGTACTGTCTTCCTGTGTAGTCTGGCTGTGACCTGTGTACTTCCTGTTACAGATCTGGCTGTGACCTGTGTACTTTCTGTTACAGATCTGGCTGTGACCTGCGTACTTTCTGTTACAGATCTGGCTGTGACCTGTGTACTTTCTGTTACAGATCTGTCTGTGACCTGTGTACTTCCTGTGTATCTGGCTGTGTCCTGTGTACTTCCTGTTACAGATCCAGTGTACCGTCGGCTGTGACCTGTGTACTTTCTGTTACAGATCTGGCTGTGACCTGTGTACTTCCTGTTACAGATCTGGCTGTGACCTGTGTACTTCCTGTTACAGATCTGGCTGTGACCTGTGTACTTCCTGTTACAGATCTGGCGTACCGTTGGCTGGAAGGTGGTGGCGCTGTCCGTGTCTCTCTACGGTTTGCTGTACGTCTATGAGAAGTGCACGTGGACAAGTGCGAGGCAGGAGCGAGCTCTGAAGCTTCAGTTTGTGGAACACGCCGCTAAAGGCCTCAGAGCCGTCGCCGCAGTGACAAGCTCCTCCTGCAAACAACAAGTCCACAAGTACGACTCAGATTCACGTCACTGACGTAGGTTTTAGTGAAGATAATAGTTCAATCTAATGCTTTAACCTCAGAATTGTGGGTACTTATTAAAACAGACTTCAGTAGGAGATACTTGATGAAAGAATGGTGTATTTAACAAACATGGACCTATAAATTTTTTTTTGTCCTTTCCCCTTTAATAAAAAAAACACCCCCCCCAACGTTTCCACCAAACTGAAGTTTAGAGTTTAGTTTAGCGTTAGCGTTAGCTTAGCTGTGACTTCAGCGTCAGCACGACAATTATCTCCTCCTCGTTAAACATTACGTGATCCTGATAAATAGGTTTTACACATAATAGAAATGTTGATTTTAAACAGGCTTTTGTGTGAACAGAGAGCTGTGGTCGACGCTGAGCCGTCTGACTCAGAGAGTGGACCTGAGTGAAGCTGAACTCGAGGGAAACGTCCGACAGCTCAGTCTCAAGATCCAGGCTCTGGAGACCATCCAGAGGAGCTCCAAGACCCTCAGGTTGGTCCCACTGGAGACCCACTTTCAGAGCGAACGAGGGGGTTCAGTCAAATAAATCAAATGTTCCAAAGTAGTGGGAGATAGTTATATGTTGCTTCTTCAATATTTCAACACAGTCCTGTCTCATGTATAATAATTGTGATGAACTTTGTGATTTGTTGTGATGTGTTTGTTCAGGAATCGAGCCACAGAGCTGCAGACTCACCTGGAGGCTTTCAGTGTTCAGTATCTGCAGCAGCACTGACGCACAACAGACCAACTGGACAACCACACTAACAATACTATAATACTTTGTAAATATCATTCCTGCAGTAATGCACATGGTCCCGTTTGATGAATCTGGTTTGGAGTGATGGAGTATTTGTTTTTGTATATTCTGTCTCACTTTAAGGCTTTAGCTTTAGCTCAATCTGAATCTCAATAAAAAGCACTGACCGGGTCACGACTCCAAGGCCTGGTGACAACAACCTCAGCAAGTTCTTTCAGTGAAGTGTGTGTAACATCAAAGAGATTCACAAGACTTTATTTTTATTGTGTTGCTCATTTATCCAATCACAGGTGAGTCAGAAGCAGCTCCTCACTGAGGCCTGCGTCTGAAACAACACTAAGTGAATAATTTAAAAGGAGCACACATCAAATGGACCGATAACAACTCAGAAACAACACCTGTTGTTAACCAACTAGTCACTGTTAAAGTCTCATAAAATGGTCATTTCACTGTGTCTCTAAAAGGAATTATTGTGTATAATATACTTTTCATAGAGTTTGAAGAGGCAGACCGGGGCAGACCTAAATCAGAGCTGTGGACTGGAGCAAATGTTAAAAGACTTGTAACTGGACTTGAACTTGAACCAGACTCAGACTTCACTTGGACTTGAACCAGACTCAGACTTCACTTGGACTTGAACCAGACTCAGACTTCACTTGGACTTGAACCAGACTCAGACTTTACTTGGACTTGAACCAAAGACTCAGACTTCACTTGGACTTGAACCAGACTCAGACTTCACTTGGACTTGAACCAGACTCAGACTTCACTTGGACTTGAACCAAAGACTCAGACTTTACTTGGACTTGAACCAGACTCAGACTTCACTTGGACTTGAACCAGACTCAGACTTCACTTGGACTTGAACCAGACTCAGACTTCACTTGGACTTGAACCAGACTCAGACTTCACTTGGACTTGAACCAAAGACTCAGACTTCACTTGGACTTGAACCAAAGACTCAGACTTCACTTGGACTTGAACCAGACTCAGACTTTACTTGGACTTGAACCAGACTCAGACTTCACTTGGACTTGAACCAGACTCAGACTTCACTTGGACTTGAACCAAAGACTCAGACTTCACTTGGACTTGAACCAGACTCAGACTGGACTTGGACTTGAACCAGACTCAGACTTCACTTGGACTTGAACCAGACTCACTTGGACTTGAACCAGACTCAGACTTCACTTGGACTTAAACCAGACTCAGACTTCACTTGGACTTGAACCAGACTCAGACTTCACTTGGACTTGAACCAGACTCAGACTTCACTTGGACTTGAACCAAAGACTCAGACTTCACTTGGACTTGAACCAGACTCACTTGGACTTGAACCAGACTCAGACTTCACTTGGACTTGAACCAGACTCACTTGGACTTGAACCAGACTCAGACTTCACTTGGACTTGAACCAGACTCACTTGGACTTGAACCAGACTCACTTGGACTTGAGTCTCTGAAAAGACTTGATGTTTCTCCAAAGATTAAAAGAATATTATTAGAAACAGTTCATTTTCTTCAATAGTTTGACAGATTACACAGAGTTAAGTGTTACTCTCATGACGCTGCCTTCAAATGCTCTCTGTAAAACTCAGCGCTACAGGACTTTACAACCAAAGAACAAAAAGCAGCCACACATTCAACATCACTGACTCAAAAGAATTAAAAAAAAATCATTATGACAAATATTCTATAGCAATTCAAGCACTTCGTACTATCATACTTATTTATAATTTTTTATTCACATAAATTATATATATTGCATTTTTTTTTATTTTAAAATTAATATTAATGTTGTTGAAAGGACTCGAAAGGACTTGAAATCTTGAAGCATAGGACTTTGGACTTGACTTGGACTTGAGACAAAGACTCGAGAACTGTGACTTGCAAAACAGTGCCTTGGTCCTACTTCTGTTACAAATGTTGGCAACAGTTAAATGTTTATTAATGTAAAAAGTTATGTTCATTCAATATTAACTGTCTCTTGTTTTGGACAGATCTCCTCCAGATTCTGTCTGCTTTATTTACAACAAAACCATCTATTTTTGGAATCTTTATAAATGTTGCTCTGTAGCCACGTTTATACAGAGAACCCCATTCTCTCAGTGAGTCACGTGTCGAGACAAGGCCCTTATTTTAAGATGAATAACCTTTAAACCCTTCGCTGACTCCAGTTTAAGGAGAAGATGACAGTCACAAGAACACACACAAACAAAAACGAGCTCAAATCAGGAAAACTACAAAAACAGCCTCCAACTGCTTTAATTTTATTTAAAAGAAGGAAGGACAGTAACGACTCAACTAATAAAGTTTACCACACCATTTACTTCGAGATAGTGATGGGCTGTACCGCGCCGAGGCTTCGGAGCGTGTGTCGTTTACATAGAATATAAAGTTAAACTGAGTGTTCCTTGGCAGTCATTCCCATGGCTGCACTGTTGCAGACAGAAGCCTATTGAGTGTATTACATATTAATAACATATCTGTCTAACAGCAGGGGTTTGTGTGCACATGAACTACTTCTACAAGACTCGACTGTGTGTACAACAGCGGAACATAGTGGTTTACGACACAACGTTACAATTTACGGCAAACATAGACTCGTGTCGTAATCTCTCAAAACCGGAAAAGTTAAGGAGTGGCTCGCGTCAGATAATCGTCTCTTTTGGAATAACTCAACAAATTTAAGTCTTTTCAGTTTAATCGAAAATCAGAACAAAATGATGTGAAGTGAGAACAGCTTCCAAAGAGAAGAGGACTGTCCCCGAGGTTAGGACACAGGACTGTCCCCGAGGTTAGGACACAGGACTGACTCTGAGTGTGGTGTAATACCTCCAGGCCACCACCAGATGGAGCTAGACGCCGGTCATAAAACAGGAAACAGGAACAGGAAACACTGAACAAGGATTTTACAACGAAGAAAGAATGAAAATGCCACAAACACATTTCTGATGATGTTTTAAGATTTGTAAAACTGTGATGTTTCCACATTTTTATGTCAATAATAATGATAATACTAATAATATGTTTTGTAAGGCTCATGTTCTGTTCTCTTTTCTTTAGAATTTCCTGCGATGGAGACGATGACGCCTCCAGAAACTCCTGAAAGTCTTAACGCCCTGCTCCTGGGCGTTTTGGATGATTTAGAGGAGCAAAACTTTCAAAAGTTTAAGTTTTTCTTGGGAGACCAGGGTTTGTTGAGAGAATTCCGGAGAATTCCAACAAATAATCTGGAAACAGAACTGAGGACGGAGATCTTAAAGGCCATGCTCCGAGCGTACGGCGTCCACACCTTCACCGTCACAAAGAGACTGCTCCAGCAACTGCAGCTCAACCAGCAGCTGCTGGAGATGTCCCAGTGGCCCTTTGACCCTGAAGGTGAGCTCTGTGACCTCTGACCCTGAAGTTAGGCTCTGTGACCTCTGACCCTGAAGGTGAGCTCTTTGACCTCTGACCCTGAAGGTGAGCTCTGTGACCTCTGACCCTGAAGGTAGGCTCTGTGACCTCTGACCCTGAAAGTGAGCACTGTGACCTCTGACCCTGAAGGTGAGCTCTGTGACCTCTGACCCTGAAGGTAGGCTCTGTGACCTCTGACCCTGAAGGTGAGCTCTGTGACCTCTGACCCTGAAGGTAGGCTCTGTGACCTCTGACCCTGAAGGTGAGCACTGTGACCTCTGACCCTGAAGGTAGGCTCTGTGACCTCTGACCCTGAAGGTGAGCACTGTGACCTCTGACCCTGAAGGTAGGCTCTGTGACCTCTAAGTAAAATGACAGCAGCTCACTAACGCCCCTGGTGGTGAAGTGATGTTAAGGCTTGGTTGGCTCATAGTTAAAATAATACAGTTTGGTTTTGGTTCCTGTTCAGACTCAGACCCTCAGACAACATAATGAATACTATATTTTTTTAACTTGGGTAAATCTAGTGAAATATACTGTAAAAATAATACAATGAAAATAATACTGTAAAAATAAAGTGGATTGGACTTAGATGTAAAGCCCTGCCACACGACTGAAGTCTCTGCTTTTACTAGAGTCATTCTCATCTGTTGTTGTCGTTGTCGTTGTCTACCAACTGCTCCAACGAATCAATGAATGAATTTCTGTTCTTTTTCTCTTTGTGTTCACACAGCCATTATTGCAGCCTGTCAGGATAAACTTAAATCAAAACTGGAAGCAAAGTTTCAGTTTCTCATTGAAAGAATCACAGAATCGAAACACGACAAGCCCTTTTATGAGCATTTCACTGAGCTGCATGTGACGGTGGCAGACACTGGGCAGGTCAACGAGGAACATGAGATTATCCAAATGGAAAGAGATTCCAGGAAACCAGTCGAGGAAAGAACCATTCTGTGTCAGGACATCTTTCAAGGACAAACCAGGAGAGGAGACCCGATCAGAGCAGTCCTGACGAAGGGAGTGGCCGGCATCGGGAAAACGGTGCTGACTCAGAAGTTCAGTCTGGACTGGGCCGAAGGCAGGTCCAACCGGGACGTCCAGCTGCTGTTCCCGTTCACTTTCAGAGAGCTCAATGTGCTCAGAGACAGACAGTTCAGCCTGGTGGGACTGCTGCACCACTTCTTCAGTCAATCTGCAGGACTCTGCAGCTTTGAACAGCTCCAGGTGCTCTTCATCTTTGACGGTCTGGACGAGTGCAGACTTCCTCTGGACTTCACCAAAACCCAGGTCCTGACCGAGGCCACAGAGTCCAGCTCAGTGGACGTGCTGCTGGTAAACCTCATCAGGGGGAGCCTGCTTCCGAACGCTCGCCTCTGGATAACCACGCGACCCGCGGCGGCCCATCAGATCCCGGCCGAGTGCGTCTCCATGGTGACGGAGGTCAGGGGGTTCACCGACCCGCAGAAGGAGCGGTACTTCAGGAAGAGGTTCGGAGACCGGGCCGACACGATCGTCTCCCACATCAGGACGTCCCGCAGCCTCCACATCATGTGCCACATCCCGGTCTTCTGCTGGATCACTGCCACAGTCCTGCTCCATGTGATGGAGACCAGAGAGAGACAAGAGCTGCCCCGGACCCTCACCCAGATCTACATCCACTTCCTGGTGGTTCAGCTAAAACGGAAGAACGTCAAATACGATGGAGAGCCTGAGGCAGCTACTGCCTGGAACCCACAAAACAAGAAGATGGTCAGGTGTCTGGGAAAACTGGCCTTTGAGCAGCTGCAGAAAGGAAACCTGATCTTCTACGAGTCAGACCTGAGCGAGTGTGGCCTGGACGACGCTGAGGCCTCAGTTTACTCTGGAGTGTTCACACAGGTCTTTAGAGAGGAGCCAGGTCTGTACCAGGACAAGGTCTACTGCTTCGTCCATCTGAGCGTCCAGGAGTTTCTGGCTGCTCTTCACGTCCATCAGACCTTCTTCAACTCTGGAGTCGACCTGCTGTCGACCAAACAAACCTCTGAGAGTCCTGAGTCTGAGGCAGACTTCTACCGTTCTGCTGTGGACCAGGCCTTACAGAGTCCTAACGGACACCTGGACCTGTTCCTGCGCTTCCTCCTGGGTCTGTCTCTGGAGACAAATCAGAGCCTGCTCCGAGGTCTGCTGACTCAGACGAGACATAGCCCACAGACCAATCAGGAGACAGTAGAGTACATCCTTGATAGCATAGATAAATGTCTGGATAAATCTGCAGAAAGAAACATCAACCTGGTCCACTGTCTGAACGAGCTGAAACACCCCGGACTGGTGGAGAGTGTCCAAAAGATTTTGAGAGAAGAACATCCATCTTTTCTGTCGTCTCTTGGTCAGTTGTCTGCTCTGGCCTTCCTCTTACTGTCCTCAGACACAGACTTGGAGGAGTTTGATCTGAAGAAATATAATTCTCTGGCAAATGACCTAACTCTCCAGAGGCTGCTGCCAGTCGTCAAAGTCTCCAACAAAGCTCTGTGAGTCATATAAAAGTGACTATTTTCTTCTTGTATTATTATAATAAACTAACCACTCCTTTGTGTCCTCAGTCTGTCCTGCTGTAACCTGTCCCAGAGCAGCTGTGGTCCTCTGTCCTCAGTCCTCAGCTCCGAGTCCAGTCTGAGACTCCTGGATCTCAGTCACAACGACCTCCAGGACTGAGGAGTGGAGCTGCTGTGTTCTGGACTGAAGAGCGCCCCCTGCAGACTGGAGACCCTCAGGTTTGTTTAATGCAGTGTTGATATAGAGCTGTACTGCAGGAGCATCTCTCTGAACTGAGATGGAGGGTGGTGTGATCTCAGTTCAGATCATTCTGGTCGTTCCCCAGGGCCCTGTCCTGGGGCCCCTCCTCTTCATCAATACTTTTTGCCAGACGAGTTGTTCGGGGTTTGTTTGGTGTGACTCCCAGTTCTACTCCCACCAGCCTCCCTCAACATCTCCAGACCAGTGTCCTCCTCATTGAAAGCAGCCATCTGCTGAAACCTGTTTTTCTTACAGTTCCAGACTGAGTTCGTTGGGCAGGTTAAATATGTTAAATATGTCAGTAAACCCGTTTTTCAGCCCACTCTGTTTTTTCAGTTCAGTTTATTTGCCATTTGCAGTAAAAGAAGACCACATTGGAAAACAGTTGCATGAGCTCAAGTGCACTGTCAAAGTTAATAGACAAAACATAAAAAACGGGGTTAAAACATGGACACATAAAACAAGCAAATACTAAAAACATAAGACAGGTATGAATAAATACCAATAAATACAGCAATAAAAGATGAAAACAAAGAAAGGTGCATGTCAGTTCAAAGTGCATTATTCAAAGTCATCACAGCTTGTGGGAAAAAACTTTTTACATGGCGAGAGGTAGTGCATTTTACAGAACGATAACGTTTCCCTCAGGGGAGAAGTTCGAAAATATTGCGAGCAGGATGATTAGTCGGGTCATTTATGATTAGTGATGCCCGAGAAAGAAGTCTGTGTTTATAGATGTCCTCCAGGACTGACAGCTCACACCCAACTGTCCTGAGAGCAGAACCAACCACTCGGTTCAAAGCTTTCCTTTCTTTAACAGTGAGATTACCAAACCACACTGTTATACAGCTGTAAGAAGGCTTTCAATGGCACAACGGTAAAAGTTTAAAAGAATTTGTTTATTTGGGGTAAATTCCTTTAATTTACGTAAAAAGAAGAGACGTTGCCATGATTTCTTGACAATAGTGGTCGTATTTAAATTCCAGCTCAAATCATTTGAGAGGGTCACACCCAAAAACTTACAGCTTTCCACCCTTTGTTCCTCAGTACCATTAATGATGACAGGGAAATTAACATTTCTTTTACTAAAATCAATGACCAGCTCATAAGTTTTTGAAGTGTTCAATGTTAAGTTGTTTTCCTCACTCCAAGAAACAACATTTTGCACCTCCAATCTATACTGAGAGGCATCATTTGAGTCAATCAAGCCAATGACAGTGGTATCATCTGCGTACTTGATGATCAGATTGTTTGGATGAGTAGCAACACAATCATAAGTGCACAAAGTATACAGCAAGAGACTTAAAATGTACCCTTGTGGGGAGCCAGTGCTCACAATAAGTTCATCCGAGACACAATTATTGATCTTAACCCTTTGTGGTCTGCATGTTAAAAAATTTAAAATCCATTTACAAGTGGCATCACACAGTCCAAGAGTTTCCTTCCATGAGATTTTCCTTTATCCAGATGTTGATACACAAAATTCAGAGCAAAAGAAATGGCGTCTTCAACACTCCTGTTTTGCCTGTACGCGAACTGGAGAGGGTCCACAGACACAGGAATCTGACCCTTGATATGGTCCAACATCAGTCGCTCCAAAGTTTTCATTAAAACAGAAGTTAGGGCCACTGGCCGATAGTCATTAAATGCTAAATCGACTTTTCTGAGCTTTTAACCATGTTCTAACGTTGTTTCTACCTCAAACACATACCCAAAGTTGTGTTTTGTTTCATTCGCGCATGTTTAAGTCATTTATTTAGTTTGAGCTACAGTCCTTTCAACGAGCTGTTTCACGCAATGACGTCAATATGTGAAATAAACCACTCCTCTCCAGGAAGTGCTCCTCCACACTCCTCCTGCCCCTCTCTCCTGCACTGTCAACAAGTGGAGCTCTGCAGCTCAGACACAGAGAAGCATCGCTGCTACTGTGTTAGCTTACTAACAGTCAGCAACATTATTGTATTACTAACAAGTATTACTGCATAGCTCTACATATTGCTAGGCTACTTTATTATAGTTCTTTCAATACACTGCACACCAGCTACCTTAGGAGTCTCCAGGCAGCATATACATTCTCAACTTCAGTAGGCATTGTACGGTCATTTCCACATGTGCACCGATAAACAGAAGCAGTTAACACGCGCTATGCTACGGGCTACACCATAGAAACATACACAATAAATAGTTTTTCATTTACCAAGCAGAAACGTCTTGTAGAAGCCTTCGAGGTCTTTGTGTTTGCTCATGTTCTTCGAACTCAGAATCAGACTCTGGGTCGAAGATATACGGCTCATTTACTCTCAAAGCTATTGCTGAAAAAGTTATTACTACCATTTACCGTGTTTACTTCAGTCTGTTTCCAGCGTAGCTCGCGTAGCTATAGCGTGACGTCATGAGTGGGCGGAGCCAACACGGGAGAGCTGAGCCTTAAAGTGACAGCGCCAAATCAGACCGTTCACTTTGGACTCATGATGAGAGCTCATCCAAACCGCTTGAATAAGATTAATATTGTGTGTTTCATGTTGCAAACGTGATATGGTTACCTATGGTAACCTGTCTTCTTAGGCACTGGAATTATGACAGATTTTTTAAAGCTTCGTGGAACAGTGCAGTACCTAAGTGACATGTTGTACAGGTGAGTTAAAACAGGAGAAAGTTGCTCTGAACACAGTTTTAGAACACAAGGAGGAATGCCGTTCATTTGGCAGTGAGTGGTCAAAAGCAGAAATGTTCCCTCCTCTTGGTTTCCAGGAGGTGATGGTGTTCAGTCCTTCAATATCCTTCAACCTTGTCCCCATAGGACCGCTTTGCAGCTTTGATGGACTGCACCAGTAAGTATCTGGCCTGCTTATAGGCAGCTGCATCACCAGATTTAAAAGCCACAGCTCGTTTCATTTTTACATCAGCGTTAATCCAAGATTTTTGACAGGAATTTTGTTTAATAACCTTCTGTTGAACACAACAGTCAATACAAAAAGTAATATATCCAGTGACAGCATCACAGTATTCGTCCAGGTCTGGTGACTGGAAGACAGACCAATCTGTGGCATCAAAACAACCTTGCAGCTTAACTTCACTGTCTTTAGTCCAGCACTGAACAGTACGTGTTATTGGCTTAGTTTGTCTGCTCCTCTGAATGTATGTGGGAAGAAGAAGGATGGAGGAGTGATCAGATTTGCCAAAAGCTGGTCTGAGAATGGACCGGTAAGCTGACTGCTCCTCTTGTAGGATGTTTTACATGCTGGTAGAAGTTGGGAAAGACAGTTTTAAAATGACATTTGTTAAAATCACCCGCTACTATAACTCCAGCATTAGGATGAGAGCTCTCATATGTGTGTACAATGTCACTCAAGTCACTAAGAGCAGATGAAATGTCAGCCCGTGGATGGATGTATACAGCGCATAAAAACAAAACAGAAAACTCCCGAGGGAGGTTAAAGGGGCGGCACTTTAAAACGAGACATTCCAAGTTAGCGCTGCACGTTTTATTCATAACAACACTGTCAGTGCATGTGCTGCGACTCTTGTAACTCAACTGGGGTCAGCTCTCTCCCACGAGAAAGCCGTCTCACTTCAGTGTACACGAGAAGACGCTAACTTTTGTTTCAAACTTATAAAGATGACCAAAAGTATTGAATTACCCTCTGTCCCTCCTTTGTGTCCTCAGTCTGTCCTGCTGTAACCTGTCCCAGAGCAGCTGTGGTCCTCTGTCCTCAGTCCTCAGCTCCGAGTCCAGTCTGAGACTCCTGGATCTCAGTAACAACGACCTCCAGGACTCAGGAGTGGAGCTGCTGTGTTCTGGACTGAAGAGCGCCCCCTGCAGACTGGAGACCCTCAGGTGTGTAGGTCTAATGTAGTAACTGTACATTAAAACAAGGCCAAGACACAGATGGCCACTGGTAATGGAAAACAAAAGCCTCTGTAACATGCATCATGTTCACGTAGCAGGTTAGCACATGGAGATACAAGCTGCTTTACCGTGTTTCTGAGAGCTTCAACTGGCCTCACCTCTAACACCTTCAGAACATTCATGTGTCTTCAGGCTGTCAGGATGTCTGGTCTCAGAGGGAGGCGGGGCTTCTCTGGCCTCAGCTCTAAGCTCCGCCCACTCTCACCTGAGAGAGTTAGACCTGAGCTACAACCATCCAGGACCCTCAGCAGAGCTCCTGACCGCTCTACGGGACAACCCCCACTGTCCCCTGGACACTCTCAGGTGAGGACAACCCCCACTGTCCACTGGACACTCTCAGGTGAGGACAACCCTCACTGTCCCCTGGACACTCTCAGGTGAGGACAACCCCCACTGTCCCTTGGACACTCTCAGGTGAGGAAGCTCTCAGGTGAGGACACTCTCAGGTGAGGACAACCCCCACTGTCCCTTGGACACTCTCAGGTGAGGAAGCTCTCAGGTGAGGACTGGACACTCTCAGGTGAGGACTGGACACTCTCAGGTGAGGACACTCTCAGGTGAGGACTGGACACTCTCAGGTGAGGACACTCTCAGGTGAGGACACTCTCAGGTGAGGACTGGACACTCTCAGGTGAGGACTGGACACTCTCAGGTGAGGACAGGACACCCTCAGGTGGGGACAGGACACTCTCAGGTGAGGACTGGACACTCTCAGGTGAGGACAGGACACCCTCAGGTGGGGACAGGACACTCTCAGGTGAGGACAGGACACTCTCAGGTGAGGACAGGACACCCTCAGGTGGGGACAGGACACTCTCAGGTGAGGACTGGACACTCTCAGGTGAGGACAGGACACCCTCAGGTGGGGACAGGACACTCTCAGGTGAGGACAGGACACCCTCAGGTGGGGACAGGACACTCTCAGGTGAGGACAGGACACTCTCAGGTGAGGACAGGACACTCAGTGACAGGTGTCATGTGTTTCAGGTTGGATCCTGCTGGAGTCCGATGGATGAGTCCAGGTTTAAGGAAGTGTAAGTCTCAGTTTATTTGAATCTTTTAGGCTCTGTCCAAATCCCCTCCCTAGAACCCTAGCCCCTAGAACCCTAGCCCCTAGAACCCTAGCCCCTAGAACCCCTAGCCCCTAGAACTCCTAGAACCCCTGACTCCTAGAACCCCTAGCCCCTAGAACTCCTAGAACCCCTGACTCCTAGAACCCCTAGCCCCTAGAACCCGCTGACTCCTAGAACCCCTAGTCTCTAGAACCCCTGACCCCCTAACCCCTGACTCCTAGAACCCCTAGTCTCTAGAACCCCTGACTCCTAGAACCCCTAGTCTCTAGAACCCCTAGACCCCCTAACCCCTGACTCCTAGAACCCCTGACTCCTAGAACCCCTGACTCCTAGAACCCCTAGACCCCCTAACCCCTGACTCCTAGAACCCCTGACTCCTAGAACCCCTGACTCCTAGAACCCCTGACTCCTAGAACCCCTGACTCCTAGAACCCCTAGACCCCCTAACCCCTGACTCCTAGAACCCCTGACCCCTATATAGAGGACTATATAGTGCACTCACTTGTGAACGGTTTTGGACTCTACACGTATGTTTTCTGTTGCTAAAAGTCACGTGACTCACATGTAACAGAAAACTCAGCTGATAATGGACTTTTGTAAAAGACACTGGCCAGACAAGCCTTGTTCTATTAATGACCAGAACAGACTGGAGCAGGTTTCTGTCTCAGGAAGCGTCTGGATGAGGCTCAGGTTCAGATAACGTCACTGTTTTTACTAAGAAACACTAATAATTTACACTGAATATGTTTCCATAAAGACGCCTAAGGCCCAAAGCTGCTGGGATAGGCTCCAGCCCCGCGACCCCAAAATAGGGATAAAGCGGCAGAAAATGAATGAATGAATGAACGTTTCCATAAAGAATAAAACTTGTGCCTTTCACTCGTTTCATTCAAACCTGTTGTGTTCAGTTAAACATGTCACAGACTATAATAATAATAATAAAATAATTCGCAAAGCATTATGGTCTATTTTGACTTTTGACCATCGCTGCTCACTACTTTTACTGATGCATTGTGGGAATGCAGTGTGTGTTTGAGTGCAGTACATTTCAGTCTCTAACCCTCAGACTCCAACACACAATGGTGTAATCACTAAATAGTACACTATATAGTCATTAGTGTTGACTTGGACACAGCCTTAAGTCGTCAGTGTGTTCCACTGACAGGAAGTGATGTCATCAGCGTGTTGCACTGACAGGAAGTGATGTTATCAGTGTGTTGCACTGACAGGAAGTGATGTCATCAGCGTGTTGCACTGACAGGAAGTGATGTCATCAGCGTGTTGCACTGACAGGAAGTGATGTCATCAGCGTGTTGCACTGACAAGAAGTGATGTCATCAGTGTGTTTTTTTTTTTTTTGTTTTTTTTTTTATTATTTATTTAAGTTATGTACATGACAATTTCATAGAGCCAGGAAGGCAAACATATACAATAACTAACTAAAAATATAAGCGTAAATACAAATAAAAGGAAAAAAAAAGAGAGAAAAAAAAAAAAAAATAAATAAATAACAAATAGGATAAACAGCAAATAATAAATCAATCTTTTCCATCAAAACTAACACAAATTCCAAATCTTTTGCAGATACTAATTGTTCTTAGAGCTTTCTTGTTATCCATTGGGGCAAGAGACTGTAAATACAACTGAAAGTATTTAAAGAAAATACAAAAAAAAGGTTTTTCTCCAGAGAATTTACATTTGTGAATATAAAATTTGGCCAGCAGTAGCAACAAGTTTATAAGAAAGGCCTGCTCTTTTTCGTTTTTCTTATTTGAAACAAAACCCAAAATAACATTTTCATGTCATCAGTGTGTTGTGTTTGTGTCCCTCAGATTTCTGTGAACTCTCTCTGGATCCAAACACAGCTCACAGTAAACTCCATCTGTCTGAGAACAACCGAACAGTGACTCACGTGGAAGAGGATCAGTCGACCCCTGACGATCGGGACGGGTTCAGGGACGATCGGGACGGGTTCAGGGACGAGCCTCAGGTCCTGTGTTCTTCTGGACTCACTGGGCGCTGTTACTGGGAGCTGGACTGTTCTGGGAAGATTGAGATAGCAGTGAGCTACAGAGGATTTACACAAGAACGAGACGGTGGGGACTGTGGGTCCTGGAGTCTGAGGTTCTTTAGGGAAACTGACCACACCACAGTGTTCCTCTCGTCCATGCCACTGTCGTTTTTCTCTCCACTCCGGTCGAGTGGCTGTGCTCCTCGACTCTGAGGCTGGATCTCTATCCTTCTTTCACATCTTTGCTCGTGGAGATCTGTTCCACGTCTACACCTTTTACACCACTTTCACTGAGCCTCTGTTTCTTGGGTTCAGGCTGTTGTCTGGTTCCTCTGTGACTCTGGGTGGGAAAGGGAGAGCGCCCCCTGGTGGACCTCAGTTTTGAACAGACTGTTTTGGTGTCATTATTGCTCACTGTTAAAAAAATCAGTTTGGAGGAGTTTTTAGATTTGTTCAGGTCTGCGCCCTTAAGACTCAGTTCTGTGAGTTTGTCAGGGTCAGAAAGACAAAAGAAGCATAGTTTTGAAAGTAGCAACTATTTTCTATTGGGACTCATTTTGGGATTTGATATATATTGTTAGACTTTAGTAATTTATTTATAATAGCTTTTATTTTCATTCCTCTACAGCTGTGATGTGAAAGACTCGTCTGTTTTGTCAAACTCTTGAGGGGCCACAGTTATTGGGGTTAGAGGGGCCCATGGTGCACAGATAGTATCTATAATACTTACTGTCCAATAACTGGAGCTTAGTTCCTGTGCTCCGACCTCTGACCCCAGTTCCTCTCTCTCAGAACTGTTCCTGATGAGTTTACCATGGACTTTATCTCTTCATTCCTTGTACATATGATGGACTATTTGTCAGTGACACATCTATGTCCTGTCCGTCCGGGTCTGGATCCTTCTCTGGTTCTCCCTGAGGTTTCATTGGGTTTTTGGAGTTTTTCCTCTGACTTCTCTGATGACCCCTGGCCCTGATGGAGGGTCTAATGTCAGGGGGGTGTTGTCCTGTTCAACCTGTTTGTATATTCATTGTCTTTTGGTTTTGTTCATCCCTTTGAGGCAATTGTTCTTGTGATACTGAGTAATAGAAATAAAATCAAATTGAATTGAATGGCGCTGGGTAGGTTTGTGTAGCTTTTTCCCTTCATAAATAAACTCACTTTTTTAGTTGAGTTATCTTTGTCTAATATTTAAATCTGTTTGATCTGAAACATTTGTGACAAATGTGCAAAAAAAAAAAAAAATCTAGAAGGGAGCAAATACTTACTTTTACCTCTGACCTCTGTGCATCAGAACTGACCCCTGTGCATCAGAACTGGACCAGAGCAATTGAAGGTGCTGATCTCAAGCTTATTCAGGCGGTCATAATGGCTTATAATTATGGCTGATTAGTGCTATATGTGTAATATTAGTTGATTTTATTGAAATAACATAAAAAACTGCAGGACTGAAAAGATTTTTCTGTGTTTGCATTTATTTCTTGTTGAAAACACATTGTTCTCCCTGTCTCCTGTTTGTATGAAATAAAACCAAACACAAAAACACACATATTCTTTTTACTAAAAATAGATTTATTTAGTAAACATTTGCATATTTTCATTTTCTGTGGATATGTGATTTATTAGTTTCAGTTTGTGCTGTGGAAGACACTAGAAAAGGCACTAACAGAGTATTATTATTGTATTATTAGATGTTGTTGTTTTAAGACAATGTTCACAAAAGACAAACCAAAAATGGTTCAAACCCTGATCTTTGCATCACGAAGAAAAAAACAAATATAAAATGGTTTAAGCTCAACCCAAATGTGTTCGATAATCAGTTTTATAGTGATTTATTTACAGCAGATCAATAACAGATCAGTGCAGACCTCAGAAAGAACAGAGCTGCTGTGGTTCATATAAAGCCTGGTTTCCACTGGTCCGAGTCGGTCCGGGTCGGTTCTGAACAGCACCACTTCAGGGACGCCTCAGTCTGGGGTCTGTCTCGAGTCTGTGTCCGCTTTAGGAAAGGCGGGGCTAAACATTGCAGTCAGCTGATTGGACTCTGGTGCTGCTCGGTGAGTGTGGTTCTGTTGTGAACCTCAAAGCCTCCAAACCTGCTCCGAGACCTGTTTCTACTGAACTCTGGGACGGATCGATTCAAGTCTGAACCCCGACGACCGCAGATGTCTAAATGAGCCAAAACAGAATAAATTGGCTGAGGAGGTTACATGCCTCAGCGTTTGGGCTGACAGTATCATCAGTGGGTTTCTGTAAAAACATATTACTGTTTGTTTGGTGCAGTTTAAAATGTCAGAGCACTCATTGGACGGGGATTTTTTGGATAATTTTCTATCTTGTTGTGAACTTATTACATTAAATATGACTTATTCTTGTGATAAATGTTATATTTTAGGAGTAAAAAAGCAAAATATCGTACTTTTCACCCCAAAAATAAAGCTGGTGTTTATTGTCAGCAGTATTTTCCGGTTTGAAATAGAGTCGGTGTTTGTAGGGCTCCTGCTTCATGAATTAACACATTTACCATCTTCCAACTTTTGTCATTTAATATTGATTCCCCAAATTAAAGAATGTTACTGCAGCTGGATGAATTTAATGTTCAGAAAGATGGGAATAAACCGGTTTCCTGCAGCAGCTGAACCTCCAGCATTTACTCTCTTTTATTTTGTTTATTGATCTTTTGAAACAGACTTTAGTGTCCTTTGTGACGTCTCTCTGGACCAGAGTGGTAACCGACCCGTACCGACCCGACCTGTACCATTCCAGTGGAGCGAGGCGGGAGGCGGCTGCAGTGGGACTAAACCTCGGAGCACTGAGGCCGTCGGAGCCTGTATCTGAAGCGGACGTCGTCGAGCGGCTGCATAGTTCCCAGTCCGGCTCTGGAGTAGTCCGGTCTCACCGTGTCCCGCTCGTCTTCCAGCTCCACGTCGAAGTACAGCAGCAGCAGACACACAAACTGCTTTATCTCATTCACGGCGATGTATCGTCCCGGACACATGGAGGCGCCGGAGCCGAACGGCATCAGGAAGTACTTCAGCTTCTGCCCGTTCTTGTAGAAGTCGGTCTTCTCTCGGTCGTCCTGGAGGTAGCGGTCGAACCGGAAACTCTGCAGAAACACAACCATCAGCAACAGGAAGGGGTTATGGTCCCGGGTTAAAAGGTTCTGAAAACAAACTAAACCGACCCAAACCAATACAGTGGAACAAAATAATCAAAGCTTCTGTCGAACAGCTTTGGTCCGACCCAGGAGCCAGAACAGACCCTGAACACACCACACATTCTCTCATGAAAAATACCAACCCCCTTCCACCAAAATCTGTTCAAAACCAACTAAAATCTGTTCAAATTTATCTAAAACTTCATGTAAAATCTGTCAGTCATCAGGAAGGAAAGGTTCTGTGTGAAAACAAACTAAACCAACTGAAACTAAATAAAATAATAATCAATACTTAGCTCTGGTCAGATTGAGCCGAAAACACCTTCAATTCTTAAAAAACTCAGGACCTGGATGAGTTTTTGGTCCGAGAGCAGCGTTACCTCCGGATCCTCGTAGATCTCGGGGTCGAGGTGGACGCTCTGGGGGAACATGGCGATGATGTCTCCTTTTCGAACGGACCACGGAGGCTGAGAGTCCAGTCTGAGCGTGAAGTCCTCCTGAGCCACGCGAACATTTATGGACATGGTGGAGAGTCGCAGGCTTTCGCTGATCGCACTCCCTGAACATTTAACAACGTCAAATATAAAGATGGAAGTGTTGGCTGTTGGATACATGGACTTAAACCAGTCCAAACCTGGCTCTAAATCCATTTAAACAGCTTCCCACTCTGTTTTTAACCAGTTTAAATCCACTGTTAAAGTCTTATTTAATTCACTTAAAACACCTCTAAATTTAGTTGTAACAACTTTAAAACCAAAAGCCAGATATAACCGGACCACTTAAAACCAGTTGAAGTTCCGATTCAACAATTTTAAACCTATCCAAACTGGGTTATAACCAGTAGAAATCCATTTGAAACCGGTTTAAACCAGGTAACATCTGTGTTAAACCACTTTGATCCCATCTTCCGTTATATAACTATATCCAGTTCAAATTCAATTAAACTGACTTATATTAAACTATAATACTTTAAAACCACTCAAAATTGGATAAAATCAGAGATAATTAACTACAAACTCGTTACAAATCTGGTTATAGTCCAGATAAAACCACTTAAATCCCATTTAAACAACCAGAGTAAACTCTAAACTGAGTGGTTCTCACCGAGACACAGGAGCCGCTCGACCTGCTCTTGGCTCAGGAACAGGTCTTTGTCGGGGTCGAACTCCAGGCCGTCCTGTGACATCACTTCCTGTATCTCCCGCCTCACTTCCTGCAGCGCCTCCCGGTGGCGGAGCAGGAAGTACACGCACCAGAACAAACCCGGGCCCGTGTTTCCAATGGACGCCCAGAAGATGGCGAAGTGATGAGCTGCAAGAGACCAGGTTAGACCAGGTTTAGACCAGGTCCAGACTCAGGAGACAGAGTTAGTCCAGGTTTAGACCAGGTCCAGACTCAGGAGACAGTTAGTCCAGTCTTAGACCAGGTCCAGACTCAGGAGACAGTTAGTCCAGTGTAGACCAGGTCCAGACTCAGGAGACAAGAGTTAGTCCAGTCTAGACCAGGTCTGGTACCTGCTTTGTCGTGGCTGCTCAGAGACTCGTACTGCTCGAACACTTGGCTGCGGTGGTGGATGAACTGGGACGGCTCGGTCCACTGCGACATGGAGCTGGGCAGGAAACGCTGGATGAGCTTCTGTCGAACGGCTTTGGTCCGACCCAGGAGCCAGAGCGGGACCTGAACACACCACACATTCTCTCCAGAAAAATACCAACCCCTCTCCACTAATATCTGTGTGAATCTGTCTGAAACTTGGTGAAATCCAACTAAAACCTGTTTAAATTCAATTTAAACCTAAAACCCAGATCCCCTGAGGAGGCACAGACCTGAGCGATGAGCATGGGGAACACTTTGTCGAAGCGGTTGAAGTCCTGCCTCATGGCGTCCATCCCGCGGTGCCGCTGCTCCGACGCCGAACGCCCATATATGGTCATGAAGGTGGCCTCGAACACGACCCGGGAGCAGAAGTCGTACAGCCGCCCCGTCCTCCACTCGGTCCGGGTCCGGCTCAGGTAGTCCTCCCTGAAGACCACCATCAGGTTCCGCATCATGCTCTGGGACAGGGCCGTGAGGTTGCGCCCCTGCAGCAGGACGAAGGAGCCCTGGACCTGCTGCTGGAGGCCGGGGAAGCGTCCCGGGTCCAGAGGCGGGTAACCGAAGGCGAACGGAGCCACGCGACCTGTGAACTCATGGAAGTCCAGCTGCCGGCCCAGCTTAATGACGCCCGGGAAATGGAGAGGGTTCATGATGAAGGTCATGTACCGGCCTGGAACAGACAGAAGACCTCCTAAAACCTGCTCTGGACCGGGTAAAACCTGCTCTGGACCGGGTAAAGCCTGCTCTAGACCGGGTAAAGCCTGCTCTAGACTGGGTAAAACCTGCTCTAGACCGGCTAAAACCTGCTCTGGACCAGCTAAAACCTGCTCTAGACCTGGTAAAACCTGCTCTGGACCGGGTAAAGCCTGCTCTAGACCGGGTAAAACCTGCTCTAGACCGGCTAAAACCTGCTCTAGACCGGGTAAAACCTGCTCTGGACTGGGTAAAACCTGCTTTGGACCAGGTAAAACCTGCTTTGGACCGGGTAAAACCTGCTCTAGACCGGGTAAAACCTGCTCTAGACCGGGTAAAACCTGCTCTAGACCGGCTAAAAACTGCTCTAGACCAGGTAAAACCTGCTCTGGACTGGGTAAAACCTGCTCTAGACCAGGTAAAACCTGCTCTGGACTGGGTAAAACCTGCTCTAGACCGGGTAAAACCTGCTCTAGACCGGCTAAAACCTGCTCTAGACCGGCTAAAACCTGCTCTGGACCGGCTAAAACCTGCTCTGGACCGGGTAAAATCTGCTCTGGACCGGGTAAAACCTGCTCTAGACCTGGTAAAACCTGCTCTAGACCGGCTAAAACCTGCTCTAGACCTGGTAAAACCTAGCCTGGCCAGCCAGACCGACTTTCTCATTGTATTACATACAGAGAAAGTTAGTCTGGGATCGATCGATTTAAACAGGATTTCTCTCCGGCGCTTTCTTTCCGACCAATCGTAGCGAGGGAGGCGGGGTTTTGTTTCGCGTCATATTGAGCGCGAGAAAACAGTAGCAGGTTTCGGTCGCTTACAACGATCGAAATAAGCACTAAACTCGATATTACACTCCGTGTCCTCAGATCTTTCTGACAAAAACAACAGAAGTCATTCACCGTCTCCATCTTCTCTCTCGAGCCACGCTGGTGTACGCTGTGGTTTGTTGACAACTAGAATAAGTTTCGCTTTCCTTACGTCACATCCGTGGCTTCTCTGATTGGTTCACTCAGCGAGCGTTAGTTCTGCCCATGGTCCTGCCTTGAAATCCTGTTTAAATCCATCGATCCCAGACTAACTTTCTCTGTATGTAATACAATGAGAAAGTCGGTCTGGCTGGCCAGGCTAGGTAAAACCTGCTCTGGACCGAAAAAAACCTGTTCTAGACCGAAGAAGACCTGCTCAGGCCTGGTCCAGGATTAGACCAGGATTAGACCTGGACTGGTCCAGGATTAGACCAGGATTGGACTGAGACCTAAACCAAGAGTGTATCAAAATCTCACATTATTTACCATCTTTATTGCAATATTTTAGGTTAAATTAATGGAGAATATTGTTACACCCATCTGATCCCCGTGACCTCTGACCCCCATGACCTCTGACCTGCGATGAGCACAGTGAAGACATCTCCATGTTTCCTCCTGAGATCCTCCAGAAACCTGTGGCTGTCGGTCCTGAAGTCCAGAGCTTTACCGAGAAACGGGATCCAGCCCAAGACCAGAGGGGGCTCTCCGGGACGTCTGCGGAGACCAGACAAGACCGGGTCAGGACCGGGGTCGGGACCAGGGTCAGGACTGGAGACCAGGGACAGGACCGCGTTTGGACCGGGACAAGACCAGACAAGACCGGGTCAGGACCGGGGATAAGACCGGGTCAGGACCGGGATTGGGACCGGGACCGTGATGGGACTGGGGACAAGACCAGACAAGACCGGGTCAGGACCGTGTCTGACCTGGATCGGGATCGGGGTCAGGACTGGAGACAAGACCAGGGACAGGACTGTGTTGGGACTGGGGTTGGGACCGGGGTCGGGACAAGACAAGACAGGTCAGGACCGGGGATAAGACCAGACAAGACCAGGTCAGGACCGAGTCAGGACCGAGTCCAGGCGTTTGTTTTCAGTAGAAGTTTTTAGTTTTCAGTTTCTGGGAAAATCCTTTTTGAGACGTAGAGGATTTTTTCTGTTGCAGTACCTCGAGTGGCCACTAATCAAAATGGCGGCAGAGGAAAGGGGCGGGGCTTATCCAGCTCTTATAATACTTCCAGGATCAGGAGCAGGACTGGGTCAGGTTTTGGTCCTGACTCAGACCTGTTCCTGCAGCAGCACAAAGAGGAAACTGAGAGGTTTATTAGAAACAGACGTGACTCAGCTCTGGACTGTTTTTAACGCTCTTTATTCCCTTTTCTGCCTCCACTTTTGTCCTTTTTCAGTTTTTGAAGCAGAAGCAGATGTTTGGGCTGAACTCAGATGAACTTCTCTGGATTCATTATTTCAGCTCAGTTTTAACAGAAATCCAGCAGAAGTGTCCTGCTGTAGTGAAACATCAATCTGAAATATTCAGTTCATGTGACAATTATCAGTGACGGTGAGTTTTTGTTTAAATGTTCTTCAGTTTCAGAAAAAAAAAACCCCTGCAGCTGTTTATCTTCATTTAATTCATGATTAAAGTGAATATTTCCTGATGATGTTTCGCAGGAGCCCGTCTCACTGCAGCTTCATCTTTTTATTACATCATGGTTTGAAATAAAAAATATAAAAATAAAGAATAATAGCCTTTTTATAATAATGTTTTTTTTTAATGAATGAATATGAAAAATTCTTCTCTGCGTTTAAATGACTCTAGCCTTTAGCTTTATGTCTTCCTTTGAAGTTCTTATTTAATGCTGCTATGGTCCTTCAGTTTAAGTTGATATCTTTATGGTTTTATGCTCCCATCAGAACAGTGTGACCACTGAAGTCCTGCAGGAACATGATTATTTTTTTGGAGCAGTGTAAATCAGTAATGTGGGTTTTCACTGTCGTCGTTTAATCGAAACTTAAATGTTCTTCTGCTTCCGAGAAAAACAAAAACACACCTGCAGCTGTTTATCTTCATTTAATGCATGATTAAAGTGAATATTTGAAGGGCTTCATTTGTTTTGGCTCAGTTCAACATTTACTGTGTTCACTGGTGAATTGTTTAAACTTCTTTTTTTTAAAAATAAAGATATTTTTCCTTCTTTGTAATGGCTCACTTTTTTTTAATTTGTTTAAATCCCAAAAGAATCAGACGCAACTTTAATCTGGTTTAGTTTTGTTCAGTGTTTTTAGCGTTTGGTTTTATTTTTATTGGATTATTGTCTTGGTTTTGTTCCATTAATGACCCTTAACCTTTGGTTTCTTTCACTTGAAGACTCCTTGTTGACCCACTTTCTGGTCCCGACCCAGGCCCCTCACATTTATCTCATCCTTTTCTATTAAATCAGATTAAAGGCAAAGACGAAGGGATCGTCTCTCACTGAAGTTTTATTCCGTTTAAGTCACGTATCTCTCGTTTTTGGACGTTTTCGCTGCGTCAGTCTTTACCTTTGGCGCAGATGAATCCGATTCAACTCAAATAAAGCGCACACAGCGCTTCCTTCACTCACTGTTGCACAACTTTAGTGAAAAAAAGATAAAGTTCTGGGAAAAACAGCGGAAAACAGAACCGAACCGAAACAGACTCACCTTTTCCTCCGCGCGCGCGCGACCAGAACCAGCGTCACGAGCGCGAGCAGCAGCGCGAGCGCAAACATCGTCCAGACCGGGTCCAGACCAGGTTTAGTCCAGGTTCAGACCAGGACTGAGTCCTCTCTTCAGTGAAGCGCGAGAATCGGTCCGCGTGTGTTTCCGTTCTGACCCTTCATAATAAAACATCAGAGACACTTCCTTCAGAATAAAAGACGGTCTTATTTTTAATAAATACACAGGAAGCACTGAGTCAAGTTCAAATCCATCTAAAACTAGTTCAAATCCAACTAAAACCTGTTTAAATCCAGCTAAAACCTGTTCAAATCCTATTAAAACCTGTTCAAATCCAAACCCTGGCTTTATCATGTCTGGACCTCAGTGTTTTTGAAATGCAGCCTTGAACATGGACCGTTTAGTAGGTTTCTGTTGTGCTTAGAACTGAGGCAGAGCTCTGTCTTTACAAAAAACAACAGTTATTAAAGTTGGTAGAAAGATTATTGCTAAAAAAAAACATGAACAGTATTTAATGAATGACAAACACAGAGAGTTGTGGGCGACTGTTCCAGCTCACGTTCAGCCGGACGGACTCAGGCTTATTTCAGAGACCCATCCACAGTTTGTCTTTGACTAATACAGGAGCTCCACACGGCACAGCTTTATCCCTGTTTTTATTCCCCTGTACTCTGACGACTACAGGCAACGACTGCATTATCAGGACTCATTTCACAGAGAGGAAACTGACTCCTGTAGACTTCGGAGTGATTCTTTTAAATGTTGGCAGAACACAGGAATTCATTTTCAATTTTAGACCCCAAACGGAAGCAGAGTCTGGTGGTGGTTCTTAAAGGCCAGGGGTTACAAACACCTGGGAGTTCATCTGGAACATATTTAAACTGGAGGCTGTTTTTAAAAAGGCTCAGTCTCGACTCTTGTTTTTAACAAAACCAAGGTGTTTTGATTTGTGCAGGAAGTTTATGTGTGTCTATTATGGGGATTGTGGTCAGACTTTGGTTCTGTGCAGTGTTGTGTTTGGGCAGAAGCGTCACAATGGACAAAAAAACAAACTGAACACACTTGGACCCACTACAGACCATCCACTTCCTGAGATTTTTAACACTAGGAGCTCCTTTAGTAGAATCTTAATGCCTCAGAGTTCAACGGAGCCACTGAGAAAAGCTTTTGTTCCTGCTGTAGTTAAATTTTACAATGAACATTTTAATTGTTTTGCTGTATTTTTTTGCACGAATATAGTATCTGTCTATCCTCAGATAAGTTTTGTGTTTGTGTTGTGAACAGTCCGGTGGTTTTACAGAAAAGCAACTAAAATGGAGATAACATTGAGCTAACACTGAGCTAACACGCAGCTAACACAGCATACACCCAGCTAACACCGCGACACCCAGCTTATACAGACAATACAATACTACATGGAGCTAACATGAAGCTACCACGGAGCTAACACAGAGCTAACACTGAGCTTACACCCAGCTACCACAGAGCTAACATGGAGCTAACACAGAGCTAACATGGAGCTAACACAGAGCTAACATGGAGCTAACAGAGAAGAGAGGAGGGAAAGGAGAAGAAAGGGGGCAAAGGGGGGAAAAAAAAGGGGAAACAATGATGATAAAATGGAAAAAAAGGGGAAAAGGGGGAGACAACGGGGAAACAAAGGGAAACCTTGGTCATAAGGGGCTAACTTGAAGGAACGCGGGGGAAACCTTGGGGTTTACCCCCAGACCACAGAGCTAACATGGAGCTAACATGGAGCTAACACTGAGACAAACACATGATCCATTTCTCGGTGATAAACAGTGATTATTGCTTTTATTTTGAAACTACAGTTATTGGAACATGTGAAATTTATCAAACAGTGAATGAAGGAGTGATGGACTCACTTGTGAAAAATGTGATAAAATCAGTTTTATCTTCATCTTAAAGCCATATTTTAGCTTTAAACACAATACTTTCCCGACACTAGTTTCTGATGAAGAGGAGCCCCTCGTTTCCTGAAGCTCAGTCTTTATCATCAGTTTTTACTAATATTCTGGTGTGTTTGTGTGATTTTGTGAGCGCTGAGCCAAATAATGAGCTCCCACAAAGCTCTGAAGTGTGGGTTCATTATTTGGCAGCAGCTCACGTTTGTCCTTTTTCTCAGTTTCAAACTTTATTCAGGGCCAAGTGTAAAAGGTGGAGCAGTGTTTTCAGTTTTTCAGCTGAGGACAAAAGCAGTGTTTTAGTGACGTCTGACCCAGTTCTGGTTAAAGTCCGTCTGAACAGAGCCCGATTCAAACCAGAGTCTAGAGTTACTCTGGTCTGTTGTGTTGCCTTTGTGTTTTTGTGTTGTCCCAAAAGAACTGTAAAAGAGCCCTGTCCAGGACCTGCTTTTTATATTTCTTTTATTTTAAAAAGAAAAGCTACAAAAACATTGGGTAAAATTTACTCTAAAACTCGTGCAAATTAGTAATATTAAGTCAATACTGTGTGTGTCTTGCGTTCGTCAGCTCTCGTCCAATCACAGTCGTTTTAGGTTAAGTCCCTCCCTCTGAGGGATATAAACTCTAATCACCTGAACTCAGACTGGACCTCCTTCCTCCAGAGAGTGCAGAGGGCAGCCCCCAAACCAGAGTTAACTCTGAGGTCCAGACTGAGACAGAATATAATTCCTCTGATTCTGACAGAAACCTGGGTCAGGGTTGGGTCTATAAAGGCAAAACACAGTATCTGTGCTCAAAAAGACTAAAAACAAGCTTCGTATTATCAGTTTTATTTCATTTATGTTTAATTTCTGAGAAATGTTGGTGTTAACGGTGCATTAACTACAAAATTGACACTAACACAACGGCAGAGAGCAGTAACTACAGTCCAGAATGTTCTGACGAGTTCAGTTACTGCTCTGTCTTTGTATTGGTCCAGAAGTAGTCTGTCATTTACTGCAAAATGTTTGGTCTAAATTCCCTAAATTAAAAAATAACTAAGCCATGAAACTTTTATCATTTCTTTGTTTACTCATGGTGTTATCTTCTTCCTGATTTTGATGTGAAATTATGCAGTACATAGGTTTTTCAAGGACATCCACATAAAGAGCTTCATCTGCATTTTAAGGGTCAAAGGCCAAATCAGTGGCAATGGTTTTATTCCATAAAAAATTCTTTCTGACTCAGTATTACATCTTTACAATATCACTAATGTACGTTTAGAATGTTTAGATGAAAATGGAGCTGATTCTAGTTTGATGAAACAGGAGCCTTTTATTACATCTTTAGGTTTTTGAGCGAATAGCTTTTTACCTGAAAAATGAATCTGTTTTAACGTCACGAGAGAAACACTGACTCTGTGTGGCTTCTGCTCCGGAGCTGTTGGGCCATAATAGCTGTTCACATGCTGTAAAATGGAGGAATGTGAGTTGCAGTCTGCTCTTTCACCACCAGATGTCACCAAAAAGACCAAAAACTACTTTAAGAGAAAAAGCAGATAATGAAACAGAAGAGTCTCAGAGACAGGAGGGTTTTATTTCTCGACTGCAGCAGTAAACGATGATGAAGACACTTGAGGAAAAAAACCTCTCCACCGTGACCTGAGTTTAATAAAATCACCCAGAAACACAATAAATACATGATCAATAATACTATTGATAATCTGGAGACAACACACAAACAGTTGATTCGTCTAAAGAGAAATCCCGAAACATTCTGTGACTGTAACTGTGCATCTGAGACACAAAGAACAAAAAGAGAAGCCTTAAATGTAAATTTAGCACGTTTTGGTAACACTTCCTTTATGTCACAGTAACAGACAACTGCTATTTAATTCTGATAAATGCCATTTTAAAGTTTGGTTTGACACAAATCTGACACGATTAAACTGTGTCTAAACAGAAAAGACCTGGAGCTCAAAGTGAAAATGCAGGGAGTGGTTCTTCTGCAAAAAGTACTGCATTGATTTAAATGTGCAAAATAAAATCCCACAAAAAACCCTTTAGAAAAACCTCATGTAACAGGATTTTTACAGATACTATTAGTAAAAAAACCTCAAAGCATAAATAATGTCAGTTAAAGGCAGAAAACAGATAAAACACAAAATAAAGCACAGTTATGTTTAAAGAAAAAGTCTTTGAGGAATGAATTTATGATGTTCTCAGAAAGGCTGTGGTTTAAATGTTTTCAAAAACTGTTCAGGAACAAAATAAACAAAATAAAGCAGGTTCAACACGATTATGTCGAGGGACTGTGTTTTGGTCGGGTTTGGTTTGTGTTCACGGTGTTTTAAGACGTTAAGGTTTGGTCCAGCCTCAGTGTTTCCTCACAGCAGCCGCAAAAATAACTCCTAGACTTTACTCTGACTCTGATTATTCAACAGATATTGAATAAATGTATCATCAGGAGAATATAGGAACTAGAAATGGACACAAAAAGTGATTATTGACCCAAATCATTCTTTAACTGAAGCCAATCATTCATACGGTAATAACTATAGTGTGAGGTTTGTCAGTGATCGCTCTAAAAACAAACGGCTCTGGACTTTGTTCTCATGTTTTCTGTCTTTTTTAAATCTCATGAATCTAACTCGATTGTGGTCCCTTCAAGTCTCACAATCTGAGTTCATGAGTCTGAGACCAGACCGGACTTTTGAAAAGGGATTCAAATAAAGTAACTGGACAAAAACCTCAAACCTCCTCCATCTTGTTCTGGACTCGGTCTGGACTCGGTCAGACAGAGTCAGAGTGAAGGTTTAAATTTGACGGAAACATAAAAGGCTCACGTGACTCGTCTTAAACTGAACTGAAAGATTCTGGCACCGTTTAATCAACAATGGGCTGAAGGAACAGAAAAGTCACATGACCAAAGTCACATGACCAGTCTGGGTAACTCGTCAGGTTTGGTTAAGACATTTTGGTTTGTATCAGACTCGATGATCAGGTTTGGTCTGGTCCAGGTCTGGTCCAGGTCTAGACCTGGGCTCTGTCTGACGCTGGATCAGGAGGATCAGGTTTAACTCTGGGTTTTCAGAAGCTGCTTCAACTTCTCTGGAGGTAGATCTTAGACTGAACGGCTCCGGAGCAGCTTCAGATCCAAGGATAAAGACACTGCTCACCGACCAATCAGAGACGAGAACCACAGACACCGACCAATCAGAGACGAGAACACACACGGACCAATCAGAGACGAGAACCACAGACACCGACCAATCAGAGACGAGAACCACAGACACCGACCAATCAGAGACGAGAACCACAGACACCGACCAATCAGAGACGAGAACCACAGACACCGACCAATCAGAGACGAGAACCACAGACACCGACCAATCAGAGATGAGAACACACACAGACCAATCAGACCTGTCTGTGATCGGTCCTTTAGTCTCTGTCTGTGATCGGTCCTTTAGACTCGGTCCTGTCTGTGATCGGTCCTTTAGTCTCTGTCTGTGATCGGTCCTTTAGACTCGGTCCTGTCTGTGATCGGTCCTTTAGTCTCTGTCTGTGATCGGTCCTTTAGACTCGGTCCTGTCTGTGATCGGTCCTTTAGTCTCTGTCTGTGATGGGTCCTTTAGACTCGGTCCCGTCTGTGATCGGTCCTTTAGACTCAGTCCTGTCTGTGATCGGTCCTTTAGACTCAGTCCTGTCTGTGATCGGTCCTTTAGTCTCTGTCTGTGATGGGTCCTTTAGTCTCGGTCCTGTCTGTGATGGGTCCTTTAGTCTCGGTCCTGTCTGTGATCGGTCCTTTAGTCTCTGTCTGTGATGGGTCCTTTAGTCTCGGTCCTGTCTGTGATCGGTCCTTTAGACTCTGTCTGTGAATGGTCCTTTAGACTCAGTCCTGTCTGTGATCGGTCCTTTAGACTCAGTCCTGTCTGTGATCGGTCCTTTAGACTCAGTCCTGTCTGTGAATGGTCCTTTAGTCTCTGTCTGTGATGGGTCCTTTAGTCTCGGTCCTGTCTGTGATGGGTCCTTTAGTCTCGGTCCTGTCTGTGATCGGTCCTTTAGACTCTGTCTGTGATGGGTCCTTTAGACTCGGTCCCGTCTGTGATGGGTCCTTTAGACTCGGTCCCGTCTGTGATGGGTCCTTTAGACTCGGTCCCGTCTGTGATGGGTCCTTTAGACTCGGTCCCGTCTGTGATCGGTCCTTTAGACTCGGTCCCGTCTGTGATCGGTCCTTTAGACTCGGTCCCGTCTGTGATCGGTCCTTTAGACTCGGTCCCGTCTGTGATGGGTCCTTTAGACTCGGTCCTGTCTGTGATCGGTCCTTTAGACTCGGTCCCATCTGTGATCGGTCCTTTAGACTCTGTCTGTGATGGGTCCTTTAGACTCGGTCCTGTCTGTGATCGGTCCTTTAGACTCGGTCCCATCTGTGATCGGTCCTTTAGACTCTGTCTGTGATCGGTCCTTTAGACTCGGTCCTGTCTGTGATCAGTCCTTCTCTCAGAGTTAACCCTGATCGTCTGTTGGTCAGAGACAGATCCAGGTTCAAACCGGGACCAGACTTTATCTGTTTGTTTTTTCTTTGACATCTCAGAGTTCAGGAAGTGAGGTCACCAGTAGAAGGAGCGGGACAGGAAGTTGGTGGCGGCCCCTAACCAGCTGGCCCCGCCTTCGGTGGAGCCGACGCGAGTCACGGCTCGGTCCGGGTCCTGGGACGGACTCTCGTCCTCGGGGAGATAGTCCGGTAAGTCCTGGTTGTGCTCCACCTCCACAGAACTGTCCTCAGGAAACGGCACCAACACCTGCAGCGGGACAGGAACCGTCAGCACAAAAACTCACCAAGAAACACTGACATGTTCTGGTGTTTGTTCTGGTTCAGAGTGAGGTCGTATTAAACCCACTCCAGTCTCTGTCTCAGCCGCATTAAACCAGAGCAGAACTGAGACATGAATGAGTCAGGCCCTAAAATGTAGGAAACTGCTGCAGAATCTGGATTTAAGGTTTAGAAAGATGGGAATTATGTTCAGAGAGAGGCCCCATCCGAACCATGGACCAGGGAATATTAGTCCAAAGGCATCAAAATATCTTACAATATTTCTTAATGCCACTGAACTCTGAAGAGTGTGGTGTGGAAATACCTCTAGTCCGTTCTCTCCTTTGACGACCTGCTGAGCCTTCATCACCTGAGTGGAGGCGATCGCAGACGCCAGCGCCTGGAATACACTTTACTTCACTTTATTTTGAACATGGCTGTTATTGTACAAACACAGAACTGACCAGTAATACTGTGTAAATATTCTCCACACATTTAGATGGATATTGAAGTTGTTTTGAATGTAAAGAGTTGAAATCCTTTTTCACAGGACGCTCTCGTCTCGCATAAATACATATTATAATTTGATAAAAAATCTGTAGCAGCTGTAGTCACCAGAAAACTGAAAGAGGAAAACTCTAATAGTACAACGCTCCTAAAGATGTGGATCTGGTAAATGTAGCAGTGAGTCCTATTTACATCAGTCACATATTAAAGGCACAGTGGCCTTCTGTCGTATCTTAATAAAACATGTTTTCACTGGTCTCCTGCAGTTACACTGGTTCAAACCTCAACAAAACCGTGGTTTAGGACACAACTGAATAAATCACATTTTTACGGCGAACTCTGACCTCTGCCTTCAGGTCCGAGCGGATCCGGACGATGCACCTCTTGATGGTCATCTGAAAAGTGAAGCTGATGACTCCTCTGATCTTCAGCAGAGCCTCCTCACACAGACTACGCCGGGTCTGACCAGGACCAGAACCAGAACCAAGACCAGGAGCAGAACCAGGACCAGGAGCAGAACCAGGAGCAGAACCAGGACCAGGAGCAGAACCAGGACCAGGAGCAGAACCAGGACCAGGAGCAGAACCAGGAGCAGAACCAGGAGCAGAACAGAGACTTTAACCACTTCAAGAAACAGTTTAAACATCTCTTATTCAGGTTTTACCCTAAACCATGTCTAAACCTGGACTTAACCAGGACCAGAACTAAACCTGTGTACAGTTGTATGTTCAAATCCACCTCAAACCTGTTCAAATCCACCTCAAACCTGTTCAAATCCACCTCAAACCTGTTCAAATCCACCTAAAACCTGTTCAAATCCACCTAAAACCTGTTCAAATCCACCTAAAACCTGTTCAAATCCATCTAAAACCTGTTCAAATCCACCTAAAACCTGTTCAAATCCATTTAAAACCTGTTCAAATCCACCTAAAACCTGTTCAAATCAATCTAAAACCTGTTCAAATCCACCTAAAACCTGTTCAAATCAATCTAAAACCTGTTCAAATCAATCTAAAACCTGTTCAAATCCAGTTTTACCGAGTCGTCCAGCCCTTCAATGTGGAGGATGACAGTTTTCGCTCGCTTGTTGCTCGATCCGAGGAAGAACTGTGCCTTGCGTTTGGTGCTGACAGTTTCTTGGCTCTGCTCCGACTCGGCGCTGCTCGAGGCCTGGAGGAGCTCGTAGATCTCTGAGGCCAGCAGCTTCGTCTCTCCCGGAGTCGTCGACCTACAAACAAACGTGGCTATAACTGTAGATGCGGTATTTATTGGCAAAACCAAAATTGACTATTTGGTTTGCAATGTCTGACTCTCTCTTCAGATGAATTTTACAACTGAATTTAAATATTAAAAGTGTCAAAAGTGAGACTCACTTCTGGATGACGTTCTGGAGACTCAGCATCATCCCCAGCTCCACCTTCAGCCGCTCACGATTCGCTCTGCATTCAGTCAGATACCGGATCGCCTGAGGACAACCAATCAGAGGAGAGAACAGGCTGAGGAGGGGACCAATCAGAGGAGAGAACAGGCTGAGGAGGGGACCAATCGGAGGAGAGAACAGGCTGAGGAGGGGACCAATCGGAGGAGAGAACAGGCTGAGGAGGGGACCAATCGGAGGAGAGAACAGGCTGAGGAGGGGACCAATCAGAGGAGAGAACAGGCTGAGGAGGGGACCAATCGGAGGAGAGGACAGGCTGAGGAGGGGACCAATCGGAGGAGAGAACAGGCTGAGGAGGGGACCAATCAGAGGAGAGAACAGGCTGAGGAGGGGACCAATCAGAGGAGAGAACAGGCTGAGGAGGGGACCAATCAGAGGAGAGGACAGGCTGAGGAGGGGACTAATCGGAGGAGAGAACTCAGAAGACTCGTGTCTAGATCAGGGCCAGTTTAATTCTTCACAGTTACCTTTACTTTTTTATTATTTACATATTATATATTTATATATATATATATATATATATATATATATATATATTATTTGAAGTTGCAAAAAAAAATTATAAAACAGCAGCGCGTGGAAAAGTTTGAAGACAATTTGACATGTGAAAAAAAGCAAAAAAACTAATTGTTAATAAATCAATAATGCGAATTACCAATTTGTCCGGATTCATAAATGTAGACAGAATAAGTCACAAGCAACACTTGAGTTAAATAAGAGGAAGATTTGTTTTAGCGTTGCTGTTGGTTGTGACAGCTCAGCTCAACAGTGAACTGCTCTGATTAGCAGCTGTACATTTCTGTATTAAAGGATTAAAGGTGGTCATTCTGGTTAAATGAGCTCAACCTAAAATAACCTCAGTCTGTTTTGTTTTTTTCTGCGGTGGCTGCAGTTCTGTCTCTTACCAGCAGGGCGGAGTACACCACCTGGGGGTTGGGGTGGTCCAGGAACAGGATGAGCCCCGGAGACAGCCCTGGTCTGGACGATGGCCCTGCGGTTCATGGGGTCCGAGGCCAGGTCCCGGAGCTGGTTCACCACGGCCAGAGCGTCCGGCTCCGCGCTCATCCTGCCGCAGGTCAAGGGTCACCCATCAACTACGGCAAAACAGGAGGGACACGTGTTAGAAAGGAGGTTTAGAGGGGTATGCAGGTTTAAACATGTACCCATTTTACACATTGGACCGAAAGGACACTACTTTTAAAGAGATTGGTTTTCTTTATTTCTTTATTATATTTTTTAAATGCTTGTCAATTTTTACTGAGGAGCTTTTAGATACTGGGGTAATTTGATATTAATTTGTTACAGCAAGATGGTCGTGAGTTCAAATCCCGGCCGACTCAAACATCCCTGGCTGATAAAGTGGCTGACTCAAACATCGTTGGCTAACTATGGTCTTTCTGTGTGGAGTCCGCATGTCCTCCCCGTGGGTCCAGATTCCTCCCACCGCCCAAAGACATGTATGTATAGGTCAATTGGCAACTCTAAAGTATCCCTAGTGAATGAATGTGAGAGTGAATGGTTGTCAATGTTCGTCTCTAAATGTTAACCCTGCGACTAACTGGCCACTGTCCAGGATGTACCCACCTAAGGCCCAAAGCTGCTGGGATAGGCTCCAGCCACCTGTGACCCCAAGAAACGGGACTAAGCGGTAGAAAATGAATTAATGAATATTTCTTTTATTTCTCCTCTTTCATTTGGTCATGTCTGTAAGAAAAATAATTTCAAGACAAAAATAAATAAAGGAATTCTGATTGTGATACAGAGAGACAGGAGAGACTCTCACAGTGCATGGATTTATTATTAAAAGACACGGATTCAAAATAAAAGGTGAGAGAGCAACATTAAAATACGTGTTGTTTTTTTCTGTTCAAAGCACATTTATGCCTTTCTGAACTGATTAACCTTTTTCAGCAGAACCCAGAATGTGCTTCAGCTTTAACCACCTTTGATGACATCAGCACAAACACTTGATGCAATTACTTCTCCTTAAAAACGTACTTTATTCTGGTTGTATTTCGTGTGTTGGTGTTAAATCTCCGGTGAAAAACCCTCACCTGAGACGGTCTCCGGGCGGCGTTAGCTCACCGTTAGCCTCCCTCTGTCAGACCGCCGCTGTTTCCGGCTCTAAAATATACATACACCGCCGGGTTTTGTCTTTTTAACCGCGGTCCACGAGGACGAACCGGACGGAACCGGTGTGTTTTTAAACTTTAACGATGAAAAAAGGCGTTTACAGCGACAGTAAATAAATTGTGGCCCCTTCTTCCGCTATCACATGGTGCGCGCGATGACGTAACAGCAGCGTGCACCGTGATTGGACAGAAAATGGTCACGTGATAAGAATGAGCGACGAGACGCGATATGCTAAAGTCCAACGCTCTTCGATTGTAAAATAAATAAATCAAACAAAAATAAATGTATCAAACTGGTAGTATTTTAAATTTAAAAATTATACTTTTAATGTAAAATGCAAACATCATATAAAAGTAGTTAATATATGTATTAACTACTATTTGCGGAATGAAATTTTGTTATCCCTTTATTTATTTTAAGTAATTAAAGACATGCTTTATCACAATTCTCACAGTGATTTTTTTGTTGAAATATTGTAATTGTTTTAAAGAATGTATAAATCTTATTAGTGTCAAGTTTTATCTTAAATAATTTTAGGTCAGAGGATTAATACAATACAACAAGGTAAGAAGTACAACAACAACAAAACAGGTATTTACACATCAGCACATCTAATCTCTGTTGCTTATGTTTGTAGAGCATTTGACACAACACACTGTTTGACAGATGTATTAAGTCACACATAAAATTAGTTGAAAATGGGAGTCTTTTTTACAGGTAACTGTTGGGACATTGGTAAAATCGGGTTAGTTGCGCTGAGTTGGGTTCAGACTGATTAAAACATACACTGTGCCATTTCCAGGCAGAATTTGACCAGATTTCTGGTCGTACGACAGTTTAAGAGTCAGGCTGAATTTAAGGTTCGTGGGGCGTCCTTGCGGTGTACGGGGGTATTAGGGGCATTAACCCCCTCGACACCGACCGGAAATCGGATTGCCCCTGGTGGGATTAGTAAAGTCGTCTGAATCTGAATTTCACGGAGCTTTGTGGAAAGTGTCCCTCTGTTTTTGTTGTTTTTTCTTTCTTTGCAGACAGGCATGTGTCCGGGCGCCCGCAGAGACAGAGCCAGGACCCCGCTCTGGTTTGTTTCTGCAGAATCTGTGACGTTAGCCCAGAAGCTAACTCCAAACAGAAAAAAGGAGCTCAAACTGGAGTTTTTAGTTGAAAGAGAGTCCGAAGTGAGACATGGCGGAGGTGAGGCTGAAGCTGGAGCCGGAGAACAGGTGAGCTCCGAGCCGCTAGAGGGCGCTTTAATCCGGGAACAGCCTTTAGAGAAACACCTGAGGAGTTTAGATTTGCGCTGTTTTCACACGGATTTATCATTTTAACAACAACTAACGCGCAGTTTTAGCTCATGTTTATCTGCAGTAAATTAGGCTTGTGTTTAATCTTGACAGAACATGTACAAAAACTGGAAAAAAGCCCGTGAGCGACTAAAACTGGTGTTTATTGACTGCACTGTTATGTTTTTATGTAATTATATCTTTTTATTTTGAAAACAGATGCTGATTATATAACATTATAAAATAATAACATAACATTAATAAATACAAATCTCTTTCTGTATTTTCTGCTAATGGTTAAAATGGTCACAATTTGTTATGTGCATTAAAACTGTGTCTTTTCAAAACCAGGACATTTGAGTGTTTCTACAGAAGGACATAGGATCACTTTTTGCAGATTGTTTGTTGTTTAATCTCAGAGAAACATCCTTCATTGATTTTTGTTCATGTCATTAACCTGTGTTTTTGTGGTGCTCAGTCAGATGAAGGGCTCAGATGATCAGGAGAAAATATTCAGTCGGATCAATCCGGACGCAGACAGTAAAGGTAAGAAACAACAAAACTGATTTATTTCTCTTTTTAAAGTTTATTAAAGTGGTTCTCAGACTCTGGTTTGGGTCCCTCTGGTGGTACACCAGCTCCATTAAATACATTTAAATTTGGAAAACTTGGAGAGCATATTTTTAATTCTAATTCTGAAAAGTTTAAGAACCACATGTGTATTTAATAAGTTCAAATAAGTTTAATTCAATATGTCACAGAAGGGCTTTTAGAAAATACAAACACAAGAATATAAATCACAGTAAAACACAGAGATCAGCTGGAAAACTGACTCCACAAATGTGTTAGTTACTGTCAAATTTAAATACAGGTTTTAAAATCAATCCAATAGTGACTACAATGACCCTTTAGCGACGAGAAAATATAATGAGAACTATAACAGAAACATTAGCCCCTTTATTCCTCGTGGTTCTGTGTCCCACTAATATCCTTCTAATAATATACTCTTCTTCTGTAGAAGTCTGGAGTCTGATGACGAGACGAGGGGTGAACTCCAAAAGCACAGAAGTCCTTCACGTCAAAGAGGAACCAGAGCAGAGCATCAAACAGGAGGAAGACGATGAAGACTTCCACCATTTCCCGCTGAATATTATTAAAGTTGAAGACGACGAAGACAAGTCCTGGCTGCTTCCTCAAAGAGCGTCTGAGGAGAAGAGAGAGGAGGCTAACGGAGCAGAAGCAGGCTGCAGCTCAGACCCACACAGACATTTACAGTCGGACAGTGAAGAACCAACGGGAAACTCCTCTGACACCGACGACTCTGAGGACTGGGCGCCTCCGGACAGCTCCGCTCCACATTTAGCTTCAGAGAGAAACTCCTCCGACACAGACTCCGAGGATTTAAAGAGCCACAGTGACGTAAAAGGCAAAAGCAAACCACACCAGTGTTCTGTTTGTGAGAAGAGCTTTCGGGATAATTCAGCTTTACAGAGACACATTCTGACTCACACAACAGAGCGGCCCTTCAGCTGTTCAGTTTGTGACAAAAGTTTTACAAGAAAAGACAATCTCAACCTTCATCTGGCTATTCACACTGGAAACAGACCATTCAGCTGCTCATTTTGTGAGAAAACTTTTACTCGGAAAGACTCTCTTAATCTGCATTTGGCCGTTCACACCGGACAGAAACCTTTCACATGTTCGTTTTGTAAAAAGTGCTTCACGCGGAAAGATCATCTGAACTTACACGTAGCGGTTCACACTGGAGAGAGACCCTTCAGCTGCTCAGTTTGTAATAAATCCTTTACAAACAAAGCTATTCTCAGAGACCATCTGAAAACTCACTCGGGAGAGAAGCCGTTTGTTTGTTCCAAATGTGGAGCTCGATTTAACCGAGAGCAGAACTTACTGCGTCACATGAGCGTTCACAGCAGAGAAAGACCGTTCAGCTGCACAGTTTGTCAGAAGGCGTTTTCACGGAAAGGTTACCTCAGCTCCCACATGATCATCCACACCGGAGAGAAACCCTTCAGCTGCTCCGTCTGTGCTAAATGTTTTTCAGACCGGAGCAGTGTTCGGTCACACATGAGGACTCACACCGGAGAGAAACCCTTCAGCTGCTCGGTTTGTAATAAAGGTTTTGCGAGTAAAGCTAACGTTCAGCAGCACATGAGGTCTCACACAAAAGAGAGAACAATAACTGATGACGAGTCTGGTTCAGGTTTTGAGCAGCGTAAAGACACTCCAGATACAGGCTGAATGCTAACAACACGAGAACGTGTGTTTATGTTTGGTTCTATTCAAACTCACTGTTAACATATCAACATGGACCCGAGTCCCACCTTAAAGCAACATTATGTACGTTTTCAGGCTGGGTTTTGACGAAAGCCCTTTTCACAACTGGTTTCCAGTAAATGACCTGGAACCCGTTAAGAATCACAACAACTGTGGCGTCAGAGGAGTTGTTTGTGCACGGTTCCATTCTTTTGGAACTCTTTTATTCATTTAACCAACAAGAAATGTTTTTAATTATATTCAAGAATCAGAAAATCTTATCAATGAAATGAAGAGGAGCATGTTACTGCATTCGTTCACAACACAACACAGAAAAACCGGGAAATCAGTTCTGGCTCTTTTCATAAATCATGTTCTGGTTAAATGCAGGAACATTTCTGGAAAAGGGGCTAAAAACTACAACAACCACTGCTTTTGTCTCATATATGTATTTGTCATTTGTCAAAACTCACACGGGTTTGTTAACTTTTCATACAGTAAATGTCCCTTAAATATCCAGTTGTCGTGTGAGTTGATGCTACGTGTTGCATGAGAACCTCAGAGTCATCCGTCGACGCAGTTTGTCTGTAACTGAAGTGTTGATCTCTGGTTTTAACCAATAAACCCTAAAACCTCCTGATTTACCTGGGAAGGTAAACTGAGGAGCTGTAAATATAAGGTAAGCTGTAAATATAAAACACTCTTTCAGTCAATTGTACCTCATTAATTAAAATATGAAATGTAATACATGTGACGTCTCAGATGCATTATTTCCTGTTTACACGTGAGCCTCTAAATCTGAATTGGAGTTGATTCAACTGAGAGATGGCTACAGACCCCAGCTCTAACAGTTTCTGTTGGTGCTACGTCTGAAACACAAGCAAGAAATCTACTGTGAAGCTGTGGGTTCTGATCCATTCATTGCAGCTTCAACACAACTCTCTTAAAATCTGATAATTAAGGATTTGATGTGATGACTGAGGAATATTAAACCTGTGACTGAGGACATTTAATCTTCAGATCCAGGAGGTTGATGTGAGAGACTCTGCTGTGTACTACTGTGCTCTGCAGCCCACAGTGACAGGAAACACCAAAACTCTGAACAAAAACCTCTGGAGCAAAGACAACACAATACTGCACTAGCTCCACTAGAGGGAGACACTCACTGTGAAGCTTCAGATTAAACACAGACGCAGCAAACCCAACTGTCACTGTCAGAAACTAAGCAGACTTCAGAAACTTCACATGAGGATCACTCAGCTGTGTTTTGGACATGTTTCCTTTAATGGCAGCACTGCTCCTGCTTTTGTTGAGTGGTAAGTCTTATTTAAACCTATGTTCACACTTTATTACATCCACTGAACACTTACTGAAGCACAGAGCAAGAAGCAGCAGGAAATATGTTTCTAACTTCTACATTCATTTGTTTTCATGTAGGAGTCAAATGTGAAGAACTCACTCCACTAAAGACTGAGGTCTACAGTTTAGAAGGATCCTCTGTCTCTGTGGGATACTCTTATCATAAAGATCCAGCTTCTGATTATTTCTTCTGGTATCGACAATATCCTGGAAAAGCACCAGACTTTCTGATTTCACATTCAGGAACAGGGAATGTATTCACAGAGAAAGTAAAAGGACTGAAGATTGAAGTGAAGCAAACCCATCTCCATCTGAGGCTGTCCTCTGCTGCAGTGAGTGACTCTGCTGTGTACTACTGTGCTGTGAGGCCCACAGTGACAGCAAACCCACAGTCTCTGAACAAAAACCTCTGGAGAGAAAACAGACAGTACTCCACTCTTCCACTAGAGGGACACACTGAGACAGATCTGAACATGACTGTGTCACAATCATCACATAATGTTCAACTCACTTCACATTTTGAGTCAGTTCCAGTAGCTTCTGTTGGATCAGACCAGACAAAGCACATCAGAACTAATGTCTGTCATCAAAAGAAACACATTTCATAACAATGTCAGAAATATTTCTTGTTATCCCACTGCTCTGTCCGTTCTGCTGTGTTTGATGCTGAAAATCAAGACACTAATAATCCTCAGAGCGTCATATTCATCTGTGATGCACTGATTTAGTAAAGTGGAGGAAACTGATGAAAACAGAGTAGAGTCTGTGTGACGCATCGTGGACTTGTTGATTTAAGACAATAATTCAAATGCTTTGATTTAACAGAGGCTTTTTGTGTCTTTAACTTTGTGTGGATTGTACAGGACTAGAGCTGGACCAAGGAGACGGAGAGGAACTAAAGGGATCCTAGATTCTGTTAGTGTCTCTCTCAGAGGATTGCACACTGCTGCTGCTTTGAGGATTTGGATTTAGTTTGTTTTGTGAAGGCACTGATCACAATCAAATCCAATATTTTTATTGACAAAAGCTGAACTGAATTTATGTGTTTTCCATACGGCCCGACTCTTCATCATCAGAGCATTTTACTGCAGCATTGAAAGATTCGACTGAGAAATGTGCCCCTGTTATTGTCTCAAAAAACAAACACAGGCTGGATCTAGAACAACATCCACAGAACCCTCATCGATGAGAGATCTTCTGTTCAACTACAGCCTCCACATGGAATAAATCACAAAAGTACAGTACACCTGTCGACTGTATAGATCCAAAGTTGTAATTTCTCCTGGAACATTCTTTTAACTGTGGTAAACTACAATCAGACTCAGGAACAGAGTTTAAGACCTGCTGCTGATGATAAATCACCATCATTAATGTGAATAAAACTGTGTCTGTGTGAGGCTCTGAGTGCAGCCAGTGTGAAGTGGGCTTTATAGTGACGTAGTGATGCATTCACAGACAGCTGTTTCCTTCAGGTTGGGCTTGAGCAGCTTGTGTTTCTGTCATAAAGACTCACTGTATGTCCTCTGTACCATCTCCTGCTCAGTGGCCTCTCACTGCAGACATGAAGCACTGGCTCAGAAACCTCCTGCTTCTGACTCTCTGGATAGGTAACTCTTTAAACCTACTGACTCTTCTCCTCCAATCAATCATCTTTATTGATCCATGTCTTCCTCTTCCCCAGAGTGTAAAGGAGAAGACACAGTGACCCAGACAGAAGCAGAGGTCACTGTCACTGAAGGACTCACAGCTCAAATACTCTGTTCATTTCAGACTAGTGACACATACTCGTATCTTTACTGGTACAAACAAGAAGGAAAAAATGCTCCAAGATATATACTGAAGAAATACAAGTCTGGATCAGAATGGTTTTCAACACAAAAATCTTCAGAATTCAATAACAACAGGTTTGATGTTGAGACAAAGAAGAACTCTTTTAATCTTCAGATCCAGGAGGTTGATGTGAGAGACTCTGCTGTGTACTACTGTGCTCTGCAGCCCACAGTGACAGGAAACACCAAAACTCTGAACAAAAACCTCTGGAGAGAAACAGACAGTACTCCACTCTTCCACTAGAGGGACACACTGAGACACAGCTGTGATCAGAGTTTAGGTCTTTGATTAGTGCAGAGCAGAAAGATAATAAAGTAAGTCTGGTTTGGTCTTTGTTCATGATCATTCACAAACACACGTCATGAAGACCTTAGAGCGGCTGCTTCTCCATCTCCTCAGGCCACAGCTGATCTACACTGGACCCTCTGCAGTAGTGTTTAGGAGAAGGTGGGAGTGGAGACACCTGACGGAGGCACAGCTTTCTCACCTGGACAGAGCCCCTTTCAGCCTCTACACATCACAGTTTTACTGTGGGGTGTAACAGAGATGGACAGGAGCAGGACAGGTGTCTGATCCAGGACTCTGAGCTCAACACCTCCAAAACCAAGGAGAAGGTGGACTTGAGGAGACCCAGCGGCGTCAGTGAGATGTTTGTCCAGACCTACAGTGTCTTGGCTGTTGGCTGTGCTCACAAAGACTTCTTTTTTACCTCAGGGTCATCATTTGAAATGGGTTTTGATTTTGTGGGGTCCATTAATCCATCTTTTAGATTTCAGGAAGGTCTCTATATTCAAACATCATCAGCTGGATTGAGCTTAGATTCCACATGTCTTCATTGAGTCACTGAAGACAAATCCTGGATTACAGCAGCATGATTTGCAATAAAGGTTTGAAACACACCTTTTTTGATATCACCTTTTCAGCATAACTTTTTGTGATAATGTCCTCCATAAAGGTGTATATTCCTCTGCAAAGGTGCTATTGGTTTAGAACTTTCTGGACAGATATGGGGCTCGTTGTTCAGCAAAGTGGTAATTATTAAACATGACAACGTCTCTGTTGTAAAGTGGTAGTGGAAAGTGATAGTGATTATATTTATGGCCTTTTGTGACATCACATTCATAAACATAGTGTCCTCCAGTGACATTTGTGGCTTTTCCTCATGTTCCTTTTCAGGAAAGCTGTGCCTGTATTGTTGCATGAAAAGTTCTCAACTGAAATGCAGTTCACTGATGCCACAGGTCTATTGTGTTGGTGCAGAATGGAGTGGCCCATTTACCCAATTACCCTGACTGTTTCTAATCTGCCAAGGTTCCATTGCCTTTGGCAGGTCTGCTATAATCTGCTATAATCAGGAGTTCCACATCCGCATCAGTCTCTTTTATTTGTATTTCTTTCAGGTAAGGCCATTTGTTGATGTCAGATTGTGTGAATATATTTGTCTGAGAGGATGTTTTTTCCAGGTCAATAAAGTTATTTCCACTCAAATCACCAACTTGTAGACCACTTATTTCAAAACTGTCGAGGTTCCTTTGACTCATTGTTTGTAAAAGCACCATGTCTTTTTCCCACAGATGTTGAGCTCTCATGATGTCTTCTGTACAGAATGTTTCCGTGCTTCCTGGATCAAGGAAGGATATGTCATGATTGTTTTGTCTCCTTTGCTGCTTTAAACTGGACAGGCTCTATTGACCTATTGATAGTCAGCTCCAGTGAGACTAACGTGCCTCTGACAGATCTGTCTGTTGCAGGTTTGGGCCGTCGCTGCTCCGTGTACACTTCT
The DNA here is from genome assembly GCA_036850595.1 of Rhyacichthys aspro. Taxonomy (NCBI): domain Eukaryota; kingdom Metazoa; phylum Chordata; class Actinopteri; order Gobiiformes; family Rhyacichthyidae; genus Rhyacichthys; species Rhyacichthys aspro. The sequence continues at coordinate 79,824 of CM072164.1, read as the reverse complement.
CACATGTCGTCCTTCAGGATTTACTCACATGCCTCTTGTTTAAGCAGCTTTAACATAATGTGGCTGAGCTTTTAGCTTTTCACACGGATTCAGAATGATTTGCTTTTCCACAGATACAGCACACAGTTTTATAGTTGTTTATGGACATGAGAAAGCTGCTGCTCTTGTTTTTGTGTGAGCGCTGCTGGGGTTTAGAATCTACTGTCACACTGGGTTTTGAATATTTTCCTGGAGACATCCTGCGTTTCACCAAAGAGAGGGTCCTGTAAAATATTGGCTTGTTTCTCAATAAACAACACAAGGGTTGTTCTCCACTTTTCCTTGAGTTTATACAGAATCAGCTCATTCCTAGTAACTGGTCCATAGTATCACAGCACCCTCTGAGATAAAGTGCGTACGCAGTGCATTTCCATCATCAGCTTTTATTTGCTATTCACTTTTTTGATTTCATTTCCAAAATGTGTTTTTAAAAGTCTTTGTGCTTCTCTATAGCCTTTGTTTGCTTCTATGTGAAAACAGCTCCTCACAAGTTCTCTTGCTTAAAACCTGTATATTGTTCCAAATAATAGTCTGTCATCATATAATAGTCTGTTTTACTCTCAATGCCATGTTTAAATGCTCTCATAAATGTGTGAAACTGTGAAGGACCAGATGCTGGTGTTTGTCTGAAGGGGAGTGAGGCTTGTTGCTGCTGTGACAATAGAAGAGCAGTTTCAGAGGGAGCTCTGACAGGTTCAGGGACAGGCTCAGGGGCTTTAAATGTCTTTACATTGGCTGGTTGGTTTACAGAACGCTGAGGAGGGGTCTTAGGTACAGCCCCTGTATCTGGATACTGAAATACTCACAGACACATTATGCTCTCTGATATTTCGATGTGTAACATATTGACTTTCGCTCAGTATTTTCTTTGTCATAGTATTTCCAGGGCTCTCATCAAAACTCTCCAAAAGCTTTAACTTGGCGTCAGACGCAGCAATATTAGCCTCCAGTTCCATTTTCTCCAGCGTTCAGTTTGACCTTTCACCTCCATTGCATGTTTTTTGTTAACAGCCTTTTCAGAGGCTAATCTCTCTTGATGCCTCAGAGCTTTTGGACTTTCCACTTTTTGAGCTTTTGGAGCTTTCAGTCTCTTTTGACTGGATCCCTTACATGACACATTTGATACACTGTCTTTGGGCTCAATTAATGTCTGTGGGTCAGGACTTTCTTTCCATGCTTCAAGCTCTTCTATAAAAGCATTGAATGTTTCCAGTTTGGGCTCATATCAGTCAATTGTCTCATGTTCTTTTATTTCTGGAGGTTAAACTTTGTACTGCTTCATGACAGGCTTTGAACTCATTTAATGCCACTCTAAACTGATCAAAGCCATTTGTGACACATGCCATATTTTGAGGATTGAGTTTCTTAAGATCATTTTCTGTTTCGTTCTCATAGAGGTCATCATTGTCTTTATTTTTGTCCAACTCATCCTCTTTTTCCTCCTTGTCACTCATTTTGACCAGCTCCGTTTATTATTTGTTTCAATAGATCAACAGCAAGAGTTCAACTTTCCGTTTTCCATTCATAATCCACACATTTTTTTTCTTTTATACTGTTTTGATCGTCACATTTATCGTGCATTCTGCTGATCGATTTACTCACAAGGCACGGCGACTTTCAGTTTCCGTCTGTGATTGAATTAAATGATGGCTCTAACATGAGCCATGCTGTGGTCTGTTTGAGAGGAATCATCACCCTGTCCCCGTGATGGAAAATTAGAGATTATAGTTTTGTGGATTGTACATTCCATGCAACAAAAAACAAAAGGTACTAAATAAAGTCTCAGTTGAACATCGTCAGGAACTGAATAAATAAATAATAAAACCTGGTTCATTGTTGCTGTACACACCTTTATTTGAGGAGACTTTAGTGAAAGAGACTGAGGGAGGAGCTGAAGTGAACGACAGAAGAACTTCAGTTCAAACAGAAACACTTCCTCAGAGCCATGTCTGTCTGTTCTCATCCACCTTCTCTACTGCTCATGATCATTCTCACAGGTTTGGCTCTGTTCTACTCACCTCTCACTCACCTTTACCTTAAACTCATTCATTCTCATGTGTTTTACAGGTGTCGTCTGTGACCAGCTCAGTCCAATCAAACCTGAGCAGTTCACTTCTGAAGGCAGCTCGCTCTCTGTGTCTTATACAAGCTCTGGACCCACTGCATCTGGAGACCACTTCTTCTTTTATCGACAATATCCTGGAAAAGCACCAGAGTTCCTCTTTTATATCTCAGGTCTTAATTATTCAAGACCAGCAGCTTCTCTTGAATCACAGACGAGGTTTTCTACTAAACTGTCTGAGGACAAACATGGAGTGGATCTGATCCTGTCCTCTGCTGCAGTGAGTGACTCTGCTGTGTACTACTGTGCTGTGAGGCCCACAGTGACAGCAAACCCACAGTCTCTGAACAAAAACCTCTGTATCACATCCACTAGAGGGAGTCAGAGCAGATGATGAAGAGGAAGGGCCAATGAGGTGAAGCCCAGCTCCATCAGAGTCTCAGTGTAGTTCCTCTCACTGCAGACATGAAGCACTGGCTCAGAAACCTCCTGCTTCTGACTCTCTGGATAGGTAACTCTTTAAACCTACTGACTCTTCTCCTCCAATCAATCATCTTTATTGATCCATGTCTTCCTCTTCCCCAGAGTGTAAAGGAGAAGACACAGTGACCCAGACAGAAGCAGAGGTCACTGTCACTGAAGGACTCACAGCTCAAATACTCTGCTCATTTCAGAGCTCCAGTAGTCCTACTCTGTTCTGGTACAAACAAGAAGATGGGGATTCTCCAAAATACATGCTGACAAAATTCAAGTCTGGATCCACGAGTAAATCTCCAGAGTTCAATAAAGACAGGTTTGAAGCTGAGATCAGTGGGAGCAATGTTGTTCTTCAGATCCAGGAGGTTGATGTGAGAGACTCTGCTGTGTACTACTGTGCTCTGCAGCCCACAGTGACAGGAAACACCAAAACTCTGAACAAAAACCTCTGGAGCAAAGACAACACAATACTGCACTAGCTCCACTAGAGGGAGACACTCACTGTGAAGCTTCAGACTAAACACAGACGCAGCAAACCCAACTGTCACTGTCAGAAACTAAGCAGACTTCAGAAACTTCACATGAGGATCACTCAGCTGTGTTTTGGACATGTTTCCTTTAATGGCAGCACTGCTCCTGCTTTTGTTGAGTGGTAAGTCTTATTTAAACCTATGTTCACACTTTATTACATCCACTGAACACTTACTGAAGCACAGAGCAAGAAGCAGCAGGAAATATGTTTCTAACTTCTACATTCATTTGTTTTCATGTAGGAGTCAAATGTGAAGAACTCACTCCACTAAAGACTGAGGTCTACAGTTTAGAAGGATCCTCTGTCTCTGTGGGATACTCTTATCATAAAGAACCAGTTTATGATGATTATTTCTACTGGTATCGACAATATCCTGGAAAAGCACCAGACTTTCTGATTTCACATTCAGGAACAGGGAATGTATTCACAGAGAAAGTAAAAGGACTGAAGATTGAAGTGAAGCAAACCCATCTCCATCTGAGTCTGTCCTCTGCTGCAGTGAGTGACTCTGCTGTGTACTACTGTGCTGTGAAGCCCACAGTGACAGCAAACCCACAGTCTCTGAACAAAAACCTCTGGAGAGAAAACAGACAGTACTCCACTCTTCCACTAGAGGGACACACTGAGACAGATCTGAACATGACTGTGTCACAATCATCACATAATGTTCTAACTTTGTCCTAAACATTTTTTTATTCTTTCAACCTTCTTCTACAAAATGATATTGATTTTAAAAAGCTGTAGATGTTTGATGAAGACCTGCTCTGAAAACACCGGAGGAAATAGAAACTGTGTACTTCCTCTTTCCTTATTCCCTGTTTTTCCTAATGTTTACTGAGACTGTTCTGATCATTTCTGCAAAATGACAAATGTAAATAATATTTGAGTTTTGGAAATGTTCAGAGCGATGCATTTGTTTTTGTCCTGGTCGTGCTTCAGTTTTGTTTAAAACATTTCACATTTTCTCACCTTTTATGTTGACAGTGTGTGTTCAGCTCCGTGTTCAGGTAAAGGACACCTGTCCTCGTGGTAATTATTTAAGTCACATGATGAAACCGAAGGACACTGGGGACTGTTCTGTAACAGTTTATGTGAAAAAACATAAACATTTAGATCAGAAAATGTGGCTTTTTCCTTGAAATCTCTGAGTTTTTATGTTTCAGACAAAACCAGGAGATGGCGCTGTTTCCTTAAAAATAATCTCTTTTGGAGTTTATATGAAGGGCCTTTAGACCTGGTTTAGACCTGGTTTAGACCTGGTGTAGGCCTGGTTTAGTCCTGGTTTAGTCCTGGTGTAGTCCTGGTTTAGTCCTGGTTTAGACCTGGTTTAGACCTGGTGTAGTCCTGGTTTAGTCCTGGTGTAGTCCTGGTTTAGTCCTGGTTTAGAACTGGTTTAGTCCTGGTTTAGACCTGGTTTAGTCCTGGTTTAGACCTGGTTTAGTCCTGGTTTAGACCTGGTTTAGACCTGGTGTAGTCCTGGTTTAGTCCTGGTGTAGTCCTGGTTTAGTCCTGGTTTAGAACTGGTTTAGTCCTGGTTTAGACCTGGTTTAGTCCTGGTTTAGTCCTGGTTTAGACCTGGTTTAGACCTGGTTTAGACGCTCCTGTGTCCTTCTCAAAGAAAACCTTTTACTACGAGGCCTTCAGTGAGTAACACTGAGAGTAACACTGAATGTAACACTGAGAGTAACACTGAGATCAACACTGAGAGTAACACTGAGGTCAACACTGAGAGTAACACTGAGATCAACACTGAGGTCAACACTGAGAGTAACACTGAGATCAACACAGAAAGTAACACTGAAAGTAACACTGAGATCAACACTGAATGTAACACTGAGAGTAACACTGAGGTCAACACTGAGAGTAACACTGAGGTCAACACTGAGGTCAACACTGAGGTCAACACTGAATGTAACACTGAGAGTAACACTGAGGTCAACACAGAAAGTAACACTGAAAGTAACACTGAGAGTAACACTGAGAGTAACACTGAATGTAACACTGAGAGTAACACTGAGATCAACACTGAGGTCAACACTGAGAGTAACACTGAGATCAACCCTGAGGTCAACACTGAGAGTAACACTGAGGTCAACACTGAGAGTAACACTGAGGTTAACACTGAGAGTAACACTGAGAGCTGTAGCTGCTGGTGTCCCAGAGTTTGTTAGAGTCCTGTTGTTAGTTATTCTGCCGGTTTGTTCCAACAAACAAGAACAGAACCGTCTGATTCATGTAAACAACATTTGGAGAATCCCTTCCTTCTGGATTATTCATTTATTTATTCATTTATTCATTTTACAAATTCAAAAACACAGCAGAAACATTCTTTAAAGCAGTGTTTCTCAGTCAAACCCAAAATAGAGTTATTCTTCTGAAAAGTCTGGTTAGTTCTCATTAATTATTAAAGTCTGCTGTAGTGTTGTGTTAAAGGTGGACACTGCCCCCTGCTGGATGTGTGTAGACCTTACAGTTTATAATGTTGAGCGCTACTGTAACACAAGAAAAAAACAGAAATAAAGAAAAGTGAGGCAAAAATTAAATAAAGTAATCCACATTCACAAACAACTTTAAATCTGAACCTAAACATAAAAACTGTGAAATATGAACAATAGAAGAGTAGTATCAAAAAGTTAAAAATGGTACAAAGTATGTTTAATTTCCACAGACGATAAAATAATAATAAAAAACATAAACATCAGCTCTGACTCTTTTCTTCCTGAATCTACATTTACAGAATCAATGATGAGTGCTATTGTAACACAAGAGTTAGATTTTAAATTAACGTTCTGTTTCAAATGAAAGTATTTGGTTTCAGTCACAGTTTGTCAGAGACAGATCAAGAGGCTTCATATAAAATACTAATAACTGAGCCTAAAATAACTGTCACAGCTTGGATTGTTGTGATTAAAAGACGTTAAAGATTTTTATCCAGACCACAGGGGGCGCTGTAGGTTCACTGCTTTTTCAACACGACTCAAGGGTCTGTGCAGCATTTTATTTTTATGCATCATTTTGTAGTTTATTTCAGTTTTATTTTATACTGGACTAAACTGATTATGTCAGAAATAGGAATATTATATTAATATTAGACAGCGCTGAGTTCAGTCCAACAAAGTCCTGGTTTAGTCCTGGTTTAGTCCTGGTTTAGACCTGGTTTAGACCTGGTTTAGTCCTGGTTTAGTCCTGGTTTAGACCTGGTTTAGTCCTGGTTTAGTCCTGGTTTAGACCTGGTTTAGTCCTGGTTTAGACCTGGTTTAGTCCTGGTTTAGTCCTGGTTTAGACCTGGTTTAGTCCTGGTTTAGACCTGGTTTAGACCTGGTTTAGACCTGGTTTAGACCTGGTTTAGACCTGGTTTAGTCCTGGTTTAGTCCTGGTTTAGTCCTGGTTTAGTCCTGGTTTAGACCTGGTTTAGTCCTGGTTTAGACCTGGTTTAGACCTGGTTTAGACCTGGTTTAGACCTGGTTTAGTCCTGGTTTAGTCCTGGTTTAGTCCTGGGGCGGAGCTAAACCAGGACAGAAACATTTAGTGCCAGGATTTGTCTCTGTCTCTCACTTTGTCTTCATCGTGTGACGAACAGGACTGACATGACTGGTCCATGTTTATTTAATTATTTATTAGACTGTGGTTTTTACTTTTTTTCCCCAGAACTTTTTCAAAGGAGGAAATTGATGACTATTTTCTCTTTTATGGATTATTATTGGACGTTAATGTGAAAATGGGCGGAGCATAAAGTGGACTAACAACATCAGGTGAAGCGTCCAGGTGAGTTTACCGTTAAAGACCGGTCCAGGACCAGGACAGTGTTTGAACCTGAATTGTTCTCAGTAACTACATTTACAGGATGAATGGTCTCATGGTTTCGTTGGTTCTGATCTTCACCTCCGCCTCAGCTCCTGGGAAATGTCAGATGTGCCATAATAAATTATAATATTATGCAAATGTTAATAGTTTTTCAAAGAAAAGATAAAGATGTATTTAATTTTTTATTTTGTAGCTGTATAATTGAGAGCGGCTCAAGGTGAAAGACGAGGAACAAAACTGAGCGTAACACGTTAGAGTCTTTAAAGAGTCTGAGGCACGCGAAGAAAAATGTCAAATCTGAAGATATTCAAAACTTAACACTAACAAACAATAACAGGAAATAAATAAAGAAAAGGAAAATAACAGAAAAAAAGAGACTGAGACAATGAGAATTAGCAAAGAAAAAACAGACACAAAAAGGTCCTAAAGTTTGGTCCAGACCTGGTCCAGTCCTGGTCCAGACCTGGTCCAGACCTGGTTCAGACCTGGTCCAGACCTGGTCCAGACCTGGTCCAGTCCTGGTTCAGACCTGGTTCAGACCTGGTCCAGACCTGGTTCAGACCTGGTCTAGACCTGGTTTTCGTGCTACAGTCTGATACTGTGTGACGGCTCAAGGCGGATACAGATTGACTTTTGGACGAGGAACAAAACTCTTCGTAGAAAACTGTGAGTTTTTATTTAATTTTAACTAAAATCATTAAATTTAACAAAAAAAATCCTCAAAACCACTTCAGTCCAACTTTCTTTAAACATTTAAATTACTCTCAACTTCACAAAAACTCTGAATCTCTGTTGGTTCAGGATTGTTTAGTTTGATTAAGTTTGTCCAAATCCTTTTGTTGTTTCATAATTCAAACTAATTTAAATGTTTTTGTAGCAGTATCAGTCAAAGGTACATATCTTTATCGCGATATTCAATGGAGTTTTCTCATTTCATGCTCAGCATTATTCAATATGATTCTTTTATTCCTGATTTACAGAAACACTAAATGTACTTATATTAAAACATTAAACTGAAAAAGTGTTGCTGTAGTTTTTTAAAACGTCTGACGATAAATCCATTTCAAATCTGAAAAAAACCCAAAACACTCAATCTGTTGGAAGAGCAAAAAGAATATTAATAAAGTGGATAAAATAAAACGAGTCAAACGTTGCACCAGAGACAGACATTCAGACAGAGACATGTTTCAGACAGAGACATGTTTCAGACAGAGACATGTTTCAGACAGAGACAGAGACAGAGACATGTTTCAGACAGAGACAGAGACATGTTTCAGACAGAGACAGAGACATGTTTCAGACAGAGACAGAGACAGAGACGTTTCAGACGAAGCGAGTGAGAGGTTTTTACGAAGCGTCGAGTCACGGTGTGAATCGAGGCGTCGACAAAATCCAGTTTGGATCCGGGACTCGGCTCGTCGTCCAATCAGGTCAGAGACAGAATCAGGACAGAGACAGAATCAGGACAGAGACAGAATCATAATCTGTAGGTTTTTATGTGATTCTTTAATAATAATAAAAAATGTCCAAAATCATGGATCTGACCTAAACTGAAAACAAAATGAATTCACGTCTAAATACTAATCTTCTGTTGAAAAGTCTGGCTCTAAATAAACAGTAAATATAATCCTGTACATCTTTGAACAGTTGTGGTTTGGAACTCTATTTATCTATTTACTTTTTAGCTTTTACTGTTTTTTTAAATTTAGTGACGTTACTACGTTAAATGAAAACTGAGGCCAAACTCTGTCATGGTTCTGTCTGAATTTTGATTCAATAATTCAGAGATTTGTGAATGGACAGTGAGAATGACCTGAAATATTCTGGTTTATTCTGGAGTAAAGTGGACAGAGTTTTTGTCTCAGAGCGACGTGTTGTGTGAATGCTGCAGGAGGAAATAAAGTCTACTTCGGAAAAGGAACCAGACTCACTGTGGAGCCGAGTGAGTAACGAGTACGATACTTCTATTAAAACTGGCTAAAGTTAAAGTTAGAAAACCTGTAAAATCACCGAATCAGTCCCAAAAAAGCCAGGTTCGATCCTGTTCAGACGCAGCGCAGTAGATTGTAAAAACAGTCTTTATTTCAAAATAAAAGTTTATTGTTTATTGATCAGAAAGAAAATAAAACAGGGCTTTTACTGCAGCAGCTGGATTTAAACAAGACATTCCAACCAAAACTTCATTTAGTTTAATTCAGTCTAATTCAAAATTCACTTAATATTAAAATCATTGTTTGCAGTTTTTAATATGTTCTTTAGCCCTTATTAAAGTTTGTTGTTTGTTAAATGTAATTCGTTTTCTGAAAGGTTTTTCCAAATGAACCTGATTGTTTGGAGTATTTTATGATCTGTGGCTCTCAAACCAGAAACTAAACTAAAATACTTCATAGTGACGTTTATATCGATTTGAAGCATGTTCTGTTTTTATTTAAAAAACTGTTTCAGGTTATGTTTCAAAGTAAAAGCCCGTTGTTAGTCTGATGAAGGAACAGAGTTATTGTCACAAAGAAAAGTGTTGTGTGAAATCTGGAGGATTCAACAAACTCCTGTTTGGACGAGGAACGAGGCTAACGCTCCAAACATGTGAGTCTTTAATGTTTAAGTTAAACACAGGAAGTAAAAACACATTTATGCATCGCTGCTGTTACATCATAAATATATATATTATATTTATATTGACTTATCTTTAACAAAACAATAATGAAGAAGTTATTAAGAAGAAATGACTAGAACTGACTTCAGTTTCTATAAAGTGTTTCTGACCGAGGACAGACGGCGCTTTGTCTCGTGATTTAAATATTGGACAAAACCGTGAGTATTGTTCTTTTATCGCTGGGTTTTTCAGTTTTAATGCAGTAAATGATTAAAAGATAAAAGTGTGATATTTTCAGAATAAGAGCGGTTCAGAGCAGGTTTTTGTCTCAGAGCAAAGTGTTGTGTGAAGGCGACAGGAGGATTTAAGATGTACTTTGGAAAAGGAACCAGACTCACTGTGGAGCCGTGTGAGTAACGAGTACGATACTTCTATTTAAACTGGTAATTATCAGAGTTAAAGTTAGACTTTACTGGAACAGTTCATGGTCCCAGTTTAATATTGATCAGAGACAAAGGATCGAGACTCACTTTGGAAAACTGTGAGTAATGAGTACATTCTGATTCTACAGATGTGAGTAATATAGATCTGCTTCAGTCCTGGAATATGCAGCTGAACAATGAGCAACAACACTACACTTAATCTATGCTGTTTTGTATCTGGTTATGAATATTAATGAGGCATCTCTTTATTATTCGGCTCAGTTTTAGACTGGATCTCTGCTGGGGCTTTATCTGTAAAAATGTGTTAAACAAAATCAAACGTCTGAGTCCGACTCAAATCAGAGAAAAGTGAATAAATCTGCTCTAGCTCCAGAAACGGCCCCAAATGAATGAATGAATCAAACTCAATACAAGTCATTTCACTGGACTCAGTTTGTCCAGACACTTCTCCCAAAGCTCTGTTCAAAACTAAAAACAGAACCGAACAGAATAATATCTTCCATTTGTCCATTTAATTGTCTGTAATTCACATGAATCTAAATTTACTGGCTTTACCGTGCTCTGTTGGTGTGTGGTGTGAGTCTGTGGGAGGTTGTTGTAACAGAGCGAGGTGTTGTGTGAATAACAACGTCAGGACAGTGTTCGGACGAGGATCCAGACTCACTGTTCAGCTCCGTGAGTCAAACCTCTTTATGTCTTCAATATTTAGCATCAAAGAAAGGGTTCAAAGATGGAAAAAGATGTTCAGACACAAAAAGTGCAGCCGTTTAACTTTGTTTTTGTGATGTTTCCACAAACGTCGCTCACTGCTGTGAATTAAAGAGTCATTTTAATATTTAATGGAATCAAACCAGGCCCAGGTCTTTCATGAATTATTTGAGTGAATTTCTATTAGATACATTTAATTAAGATTATATAATTATAAGAAATGTGTCAAAGACTATGTAATAAATGATAGAAAAAAGACAAATCAAAACCTAAATCCAAACAAAGCAGACTTTAAAAAACGAGAAAGAAATTAAATGTTGAATTTGATTAAAATGTTTGGGATAAATGACACACCTTTAGTTTCTACAGTAGTTTCAATAAATAAATGCAACTCGACTGCATTATTTCGGGGCTACTTCACTAAAATGATGTGATAAAATAAAAATAAATAAATTAATTTTGACTAAAATGTCACGTATAATTTCAGACATAACTTCCATCTTTTGTCTTTAAACGTTGTGTTAAATAAATACAGCGTTGATCCAAAGCTCCGCCGTGTGATGGACAGCCTCGTTGTTGTGACGTCAGTGGTTTGTTGTGATTCATTTGCAGAATATTGAGAAGCTGAGGATTATTAAACACAGACAGCTTTTGGCTCAAACAAAGATAATTAACAGTGAACAGAGCAGTTTTTGTCTCAGAGCGAAGTGAGTGTGTGTCTTTAGTGTTTAGCTGCTCTCGTTGACCTGAGGACTGAAGGTTGTGAGTTCGATTCCTGGTCGTAGCAGCAGTAATAATCAGATTTATGAATGACTTTAATGAATACACATCATTGACAGAGACTGTATCTGTTCTGTTTTATAAGAATCCCGTCGTGGTTCAGGTCAAAGGTTTTTAGTGGTTTTCGACTCAGATCGAACTGTTGTGTGACTGGATTCAGTGGAACTAAGCTGTTTTTTGGAAACGGAACCAGACTCAGAGTCGAAGCCTGTGAGTAAAGAGTTAAAAGTCTTTATTAAAACTGATCAAACACTGCTGCTTATTCTTCTGAGTTAAAAAAGTCCAAAGGGAAACCTTACATTTGCTGAGCACAAAGAAAATCACTTAAATAAAGACACTTCAATCGTTAATGTTTATTATTTATGGGAAAAAGAGCTGTTTTGAATATAATCAACAGTGTAGTAGAGAACTGTCAGAGCAGAAGTGGTTTTAGAGATTTATGCAGAAAAAATATTGATATACAATCATTTTATAGCATTTTTTGTGTTTGTACGTTTGTGGCTCGAGGGTCTGCAGTAAATTAAAGGAATTAAATCTTGTTTGAAACAATAAATAAACCAGCGGCTGCTGCCTTTACGTCTGTGCTTCACATGAACAGTTTATCACAGAGTTTTAATTCAGGTTAAATAATAAAAGTAATAAAAACTATCTGCAGCTGAGTTTTGGTCACAGAGTTGAACGTTGTGTGAACACTGGAACCAGGAAAGTGACTTTTGGAAAAGGAACCAGACTCAGGGTCGAACACAGTGAGTGAATCATATTTGAACTAATTTAAGCTTGTTTTATCAAATAATCTCTCAGTCATCAGTCAGTGGGACAGAGTCTGATGTAGTGGGACTGGAGCTGGACTGAGGTGGTCTTTGGGCTCAGGACCAGACTCAGTTCAGTTCTCAGATGTGTTTTAATGACGGCTTTAGTTAAACTGAATAAATGTGTTTATGATGAAGCTGCAGTTAGTTTCTTTGATAAATCTATTGTTTTATAAACGTTTCCTCTTCGTTCATGATCTGCAGCTCTTTTTGTTCTTTTTGAATCTTTTAAGTTTTGTTTCTTTGCTTTTGATAAAGGTTTTTTAAATGACGGTATTTTGCTCAAACTTTTACTCAAAGTTTATTTTTTTATTGAAAAAATGGACAGAACATAATAAATGTTTGACCCAGAGTCAGTTTTTGTCACAAAGTGAAGTGTTGTGTGAATTCGAGGAATTACAAACTGACGTTTGGAAAAGGAACCAGACTCAGAGTCGAACGCAGTGAGTTACATTATTTATTTATTAAATTATGAAAGAGTTTAAATATGACGTTTTTAATTGAAGTGTGGCTTTAGTTCTGTCTTCACTGTTTCTTTCTGATCTGATCCGACAAAGACCAGAGCAGGACCACGTTAAACCGGTCTTTGGTGGGTTTACAGGGTTCAGTTCAGTTTCAAATAAATACTAGTCCTTTAACACAGAACCAGCTTTTGTTGGAGGCATCTGTTTGTGGTTTATTATTTCAGTGAAAAATGAGATAAAATGATATTCATTATTTTCTTTTGTTAAAGTATTTTAGACGTAAGCATCTGGACTCGCTGAAAACCCGACTTTGACCTGAACCATTTCTTCAGGTTTTATTCTTGAAATGAGTTAAATAAAGGACACAAACATGAGTTATTATTATAGTTATTATTTGGTCTGTTCCACATTTGGTTTATTTATTCAAAATCATTTAAAGTTAAGTTTAGTAAAAGTAAATGAGTTTTTGTGACAGAGCGAAGTGTTGTGTGGACAGTTATAACAAAGTGACCTTTGGAAAAGGAACCAGACTCAGAGTCGAACACAGTGAGTACAAACGATTCAAGTTTATGAGAGAAATATCTGGAAAAGTTGAAAAGGTGTGAGACGGTTTAAAAGAGTGTGTTGTTGTCGGACTGGAGCTGGACTCAGAATATTTACCTGAGATTTACTGAAGACTCTCAAAATAATTCTAGTTTTTATGAAGAGGATTTGTGAAAAGAAAAATGTAAATCAATCATAACTCGGCAAAAAACAGGATTCTTTTCTTGTTTTTAATATAAATGAAGTGTTTATCGATTAAACACGGGTTTGAAAAGAGAAAATGGAGCTTACAGAGTGGACCCTTTATATTTCAGTGGTTTATTGGATGAAGGGATGATTGATAATCATAGATATCTCATAAATGATACACCAGCTTTTATAAACTGATCAGATATAGATAGAGTTATTGTCTCAGAGTTCAGTGTTGTGTGACTGGAGTTAAAGTGATCTTTGGGAAAGGAACCAGACTCAGAGTCGAACACCGTGAGTAAAAAAGCTCAACCGTTTCTTTGTGAAAGTGTCAAGTGAGAGTTAGGTTTTTGATAAATATGTGTTTTCTTTGTGCAGTTATTACAGTCTGCACCAAACAGAAGCAAAACTCAGTCTGCTTTTACGCTTTTATTTTGAAGAGGCTTGACAATCAGACAAAAGAATAATATGTTTTTCTGCTGAGGTTTTAATAAAAGAAAACATCTGCTCAAAGAATTTATGGAAATGTGAAGAAGCAGGTTTGAAAAAAAAATAATAATAATTTGTTAAAATGGTGGATCCTAAAATGAAGAAATACGTTAGAGATTTATTTGTTGTTATTTATCTGTTTTACAACATTTTAGATTTAATTTGGAAAAATGTCTAAAGCTTAAAGCTAAAACTGATTCACCTGTTTTGGCTTTGTTTTGTGTTTTATTTATTTCAGATTTGTTTGAACAGAAGTGTGTTTGTTTGGGACGAGATCCTGACAGTTTCATAAATACATCAGAGTATCGCGATATCACCATATTTCACGGTATCATGATATTTGGACACAGTTAATATTAGTTTACGTAGAAATGTGATTATTGTGGTATTTTAAAATCATGATTCATCATAAAAATGGTGTCCCAGGGTTTGACTTTGTCAAAAAAATAAATAAAGTGAGTTCAGGAAATATAATGGAGTAAAGTTAATGTCCCAGAGTTCTTTGCTGTGGGTCTGGAGCTGGATTAAATAAGATCATATTTGGACGAGGAACACGACTCATGATTGAAACTAGTGAGTGGTTTATTATTATTTTATTATTCTCATAGTTTTTGCTCAGTGTTTTCTGGAAATAACCAAATATCTTAAAGATCAAGTGTTGATAATGTCAGAAATGGTCCATATTCTTGAGAAAAGTTAGTTGTGTTTGTTTAAAATTAATAATAGTAAAAACGTCTCTCTTAGATTTGTTCTAAAGGAAAGTCGGATACAGAAGAGTTTTAATTCATTTCAATCTGACAATGTGACATATTCAACCAGAAAACAAACGTTTAAAACATAAATAAGAGCCTGAAAAAGCAGAAATAAGAACGTCTTGATTTGATATTTTTCCAGCTGTAAATCTTCACAGATGAAATAAATGAGACGCTATAGTTGTGAATATTTGAATGAAAAGGTAGTTTTATCTCGGTTTAACAGAGTTTAAAGGAAGACTTTAGGTAAATGTGAGGAAGTTAACGTCCCAGAGTTCTTTGCTGTGGGACTGGAACAGGAATAAACAAGATGAACTTTGGACGAGGAACTAGACTCAAGATTCAGATCCGTGAGTATTTTAGGATTGTTTTATTCTCATTTATCTTTAACTCACGAAGCCGTAAAAGGAGATGGAAATGTGAGAGATTCAAAATGAACAGAGAAGTGGATAAAAAAGGACAAGACTCAAAGTGGAACCTGTTAGAACTGGATATTTATTTAATATTAAATGAGATTATTGTTTTAGATTCACGTTTGTTTGAAGTGAAAAACCCAGAGGCTGCTGTAGATTTGAAGGAAAAAGCTGCAGTATCCATGGTTTAAAACTGGTTAAAAGAGTGGAAGTCAGGAGTAACTCTGAGTTGAGTTAATGTCCCAGAGTTCTTTGCTGTGGGACTAGATCAGGAATAAACAAGATGACGTTTGGACGAGGAACACGGCTCACGGTTCAAACACGTGAGTTCTTTATCTGTTTATTCTGTTTCTGTGGAAATGCTGCGTTTACTGAACATGAAAAACAAACGTTCATTGATTTGATTGAACCTCATCTGAAAAAGAAACTGCAGATAATTTAAAAGTAATGACACGAATCAGACTCAGTGTAACCTCACAATAATCTGATAAAAACATGTTTCTCTGAAAATAGATGAATTGTTGCCATAGTTGTCCATATTTTTATCTTGAATTAAACGTTGAGTTAAAAGTCTTCAGTTCAGTTTTTGTCCCAGAGTTCTTTGCTGTGGGACAGGTTCATTTCAACAGACGTTTGGACGAGGAACACGGCTCACGGTTCAAACACGTGAGTAGCTTTATCTTTACGTACAAACCTGTAAATGGTGATTTTAAAATGAGCTCCACAGAAAAATGGAGGAACTAGACTCAAGATTCAGATCCGTGAGTATTTTAGGATTGTTTTATTCTCATTTATCTTTAACTCACGAAGCCGTAAAAGGAGATGGAAATGTGAGAGATTCAAAATGAACAGAGAAGTGGATAAAAAAGGACGAGACTCAAAGTGGAACCTGTTAGAACTGGATATTTATTTAATATTAAATGAGATTATTGTTTTAGATTCAGGTTTGTTTGAAGTGAAAAACCCAGAGGCTGCTGTAGATTTGAAGGAAAAAGCTGCAGTATTTTTATGTTTGTTGTTGTGATATTGGGCTAAACAAGTTAAAATGACATAAACCGAACATAACTGAGGTCAAATACGAGAGTAAAACGTTTTCATTTTAATTAATTTTGAACATAAATATGAAATAATGAATATATAATACATAATGACTAAAAGAGTTGGTGGAATTTGAGCTCGTTCCAAATCATTCCACAGTTTTACCCAAAAGTAGACAAACCTTGAGCGTCAGGGTCATACTTATGAATTGAACCTTGACCCTTGACCCGTTCTGAGGCGTGTTGATGAAGCGTGGACTTGACTTTATCAATTATTGCTCTTTTGTGGAGAATCTAAAGTGAATGTACAGTTCTTTTGTGATTGTGTCCAAACCTCTGCAGTCATTTACTTCTGGATCCAGTGTTTGACTGAGTTGAGTAAATGTCCCAGAGTGCACTGCTGTGTGACTGGAGCAGGATTCAAACAGACATTTGGACGAGGAACTAGACTCAGGACAGAACCCAGTGAGTACTTTATCTGTCTCGTAACGGTTTGTTCAAGTGTTTACGGCTCTTTTCACCGAACAAACCCAGGACAATGTCTCGCTGAAGAAATACATTTGCATTCAACTCAAAACCTCGTTCATTAAAAACAGAGCAAACTGACTTTAGAACAAAACCATCTGCTCTTTTCTTCTGCGCTTTTCTGATTCTGAAATTGGACACGAATAAAGCAGAGTTTTAGCTCAGTTTATATTTGCAGCGTTAATAAAAGAGTGAGTTCAGTAAATGTCCCAGAGTGCACTGCTGTGTGACTGGAGCAGGATTAACAAAGATGATATTTGGACGAGGAACTAGACTCAGGACAGAACCCAGTGAGTACTTTGTGTTTATTAAAGGTTTAACTGAATATGTCCAAAAAACTAAAACACGTCCAATATTCTTCAGTTAAAGCCTCTCTTTTATTGTTTGCATTAATATTTCTAATTCTGTTTTTATATTTAGACTTTTTTATACGTTTAACTCCAACAATTATTTCATCTGAGAAAATGGAGTAAATATTGAGCCGTGTTGGAAGATTTATAAACCTTAAAGACGATAAATGTCTGTAAAAGTCGTTCTGCGTCAAAAAAGATTCAAATAAAATCACAGAAATATAAGATACAACAAATATAGATCAATAATAAATCCACTTTAATAATAATGAATAATGTTTTAATGAAAAGATGAAGTTAGACGTCTTGAGTAAATGTCCCAGAGTTCTTTGCTGTGGGACAGGTTCATATAAAGTGATGTTTGGACGAGGAACACGGCTCACGCTGGAAACATGTGAGTACTGACGTGTTGGATTTAACACGCTCTGCACACGTCTGTATCTCAAAGAAAAATGGAAGAAAATTTGGCAAAAATATCTTTACATTTTTATCTTTTAGATTCAGACTGAATTATCTTCTTTTTACTGCATCTTTTTACCAAAACCTGATCTAAATCCATCTAAAACCTGATCAAATCCATCTAAAACCTGATCAAATCCCTCTAAAACCTGTTCAAATCCTAAAACCTGAACCAATCCCTCTAAAACCTGATCAAATCCCTCTAAAACCTGATCAAATCCATCTAAAACCTGTTCAAATCCATCTAAAACCTGTTCAAATCCCATCCCTGTTCAAATCCATCTAAAACCTGATCAAATCCCTCTAAAACCTGATCACAAACCTGATCAAATCCATCTAAAACCTGATCAAATCCATCTAAAACCTGATCAAATCCCTCATTTTAAAACCTGTTAACTCCTCCTAAAACCTGTTCAAATCCCTTTAAACCTGTTCAAATCCATCTAAAACCTGATCAAATCCAAAAACTGTAGTTTTCCTGATTTTCTGAGGAACACATGAACGCACCAGTATTTTCTGTTGAATTATGTATTTGACTCAGATTCCATAAAGGCTTCAAGAGTAAAGTTTACAGTTTTTGACAAAAGTAAAGAAGTTAAACCTTTTTAAAAACAGGTTAAAGTCTGATGTTAATGTCCCAGAGTTCTTTGCTGTGGGTCTGGAGCTTCACAGAAACAGACATTTGGACGAGGAACTGCACTGATCGTTCACAACAGTGAGTCCCTTCGGTTTTTACTTCAAGGTTTTTCAGATGGACTCGATGTGTTTGTGTAAACTCTGAGTTTAAAGAGGGTTTGATGTGTTTTTACTCCATTCTTTAGTTATTTAGAGTCAGTTTAGTGTCAGTGAAGTTATCGTCAAAGAGAAAAGTGTTGTGTGAATAACGTCAGGAACAAAGTGATTTTTGGAAAAGGGACCAGACTCAGAGTCGAAACAAGTGAGTGATTATAAATAAATATATGGAGAATAATTATTGCATTGTCATTTTAAAACTGTTTAAACGTGGAGACAATATGTGTTTTATTAGATTTGTGTAAAAACGTGTTGGAGAGAGGTTTAAATCTGACAAAAATAACATCTGCTCTCGTCAATATTAACAGAACTCTTTAAAGACATTAAAGTCCTATTTTCTGCAGAATTCTTAAAACGATAAATGTCTGTAAAAGTCGTTCTGCGTCAAAAAAGATTCAAATAAAATCCCAGAAATATAAGATACAACAAATATAGATCAATAATAAATCCACTTTAATAATAATGAATAATGTTTTAATGAAAAGATGAAGTTAGACGTCTTGAGTAAATGTCCCAGAGTTCTTTGCTGTGGGACAGGTTCATATAAAGTGATGTTTGGACGAGGAACACGGCTCACGCTGGAAACATGTGAGTACTGACGTGTTGGATTTAACACGCTCTGCACACGTCTGTATCTCAAAGAAAAATGGAAGAAAATTTGGCAAAAATATCTTTACATTTTTATCTTTTAGATTCAAACTGAATTATCTTCTTTTTTACTGCATCTTTTTACCAAAAACATGAATGAGTCAATAACACAGTTTCATCATCAATAGATTGAATGTTTATTTCTGTGAAACAATAAGAAACCTGTTCAAATCCATCTAAAACCTGTTCAAATCCATCTAAAAGCTGTTTAAAACCATCTAAAACCTGTTCAAATCCATCTAAAACCTGTTGAAAACCATCTAAAACCTGTTTAAAACCATCTAAAACCTGTTCAAATCCATCTAAAACCTGTTAAAAACCATCTAAAACCTGTTCAAATCCATCTAAAACCTGTTTAAAACCATCTAAAACCTGTTTAAAACCATCTAAAACCTGTTCAAATCCATCTAAAACCTGTTTAAAACCATCTAAAACCTGTTCAAATCCATCTAAAACCTGTTCAAATCCATCTAAAACCTGTTTAAATCCATCTAAAACCTGTTCAGATTAAAAGTGTGATTAAAACAGTAGAAGTCTGAGTTGAGTAAATGTCCCAGAGTGCATTGCTGTGTGACTCAAGGCTTTAATAAACTGATGTTTGGACGAGGAACACGTCTGACGCTGGAAACATGTGAGTACTGACGTGTTAGATTTAACACGGATTCAGTTGTTTATAGTAATCGATAAATGACAAATGCAAATCTGTCCAAGTCTGGTTAGAACTAGTTTAAAAACAGTGACATTTTAATTAAAACCAGTTAAAACCTGATAAAAACCAGTCAAACCCGAGACTCAAAACCTCCTTTTTATTAAATCTAAAAAAAAAACAATGAAACAAACATCTGCAGCTTTCATTTTATTGTCTTTAAAAGATTTGCCCCAAAAATTAAAAAACAACAAAACTCAAGACATGTTAAATCCGGTTTAAATCCAGGTCCAACTAAAACCTGTTCAGGTCCAACTAAAACCTGTTCAGGTCCAACTTAAACCTGTTCAGGTCCATCTAAAACCTGTTCAGGTCCATCTGAACCCTGTTGGTGCCAGTGGGTCTGGAGCAGGTTTAGAGTTGGGGTTGAACAGAAGTGTGACTGGGTCTGGATCAGGATGGAGGCTGTTTTTTGGAAAAGGCTCTAAACTCAGCGTCGAACACCGTGAGTTAAAAACTTTAATAAAGATAAATGAAAATAGAAATGTATTAAACTCTCATAGAGTCTACGATTAAAACATTACACTTTTAATAAACAAAATAAAATAAAAAAGACATTGTTAACCTTTGATTAAATAACTCAAACTAAAACCTGTTCAAATCTGTGTAAAACTGGTTTATCATAAAAAGATTATAATTTAGTCAAATGCAAACTGTCAGAGTAAAAACCAGAGAAAGTTAATGATGAGAAGAGCTTCATTTGTCGCAGGAAAAAGTGTATTTTAGAAAAAGCTGAAGCATCTTTAAAACTTCGTTATAAACTGTAAACCTAACATGTTTGTACATTTTTATTTGATTTATTTTTATTTTCAAAGCAGAGTTTGTTGGTTTTTGTTGTTTTTGGGTCGAGCGTAGTTTGTGTCTCGCAGTCGAAGGATGTGTGACTGGAAACTGGAGACTTTTATTTGGAAAAGGCACCAGGCTCTTGGTTCAAAACAGTGAGTAATGAACTCAACGTATTATTGTGTTTTAAGCTGAAGCAGTGGTTTGTCAAACTTCTCCCAGTGTCTTTAGTCTGTAACAGTGTAACAGCTGTGTTATGAACATTATCACACTGTTTTCCAAAGGGTCAGTCTTTTTAAACAGATTATCAACAGCAGCAAAAGAAACAAGTCTTCATGTTGTAATTATCTCAGTGTTTGTAAAGTGACTGGGTTCAGTTTGTGTCTCAAAGTGTTGTGTGACTGGAACTACTGTGAGTAACTCTTTTAAAAATGAGAGAAAACTGGTGAAAAATAGAAAGTCTGTCGTTAGTTTAAGTGAAAAGGTTGAAACCATCGATTATGACATTGTTCTATTTTGAACTCTATTAAAAACTGAATAATCCAGACTAAATCCGTGAAATGTGATGTGATTTGAGGAGTTTTGTTCAAGAAAAGTTCGACCTGTAGAAGTTTCAGTGAAAGAGTTGAGTTTGTGTCTCAGAGCGAAGTGTTGTGTGACTGGAACAAACAGAAATAAGATGATCTTTGGAAAAGGCTCCAGACTCACTGCAGAAAACCGTGAGTAACTCTGTTCACTTAAACCAGAACTATACTGAGAAGATAAAACCTGCTGGTGCTGATAATAACGGCAGGAGAATTATGACCATACTACATTGTTTTAATTCAAGAATATTCATATTTCTAAATATCTCTATAAATCTGTTCAATTTAAAAAGATAAAGTATGAAATGTCCAAAAAGAGACATGAACAATCTCTAAATGAAGTTTAGTTTATTGTGATTCATGTGAACATCAGGGATTAGCATAAACACTGTAAAAAAATGGCTAAAAATGATTCAGAAAGTCATTTAGAAAAGTTGAGTTAGTGTCTCAGAGAAAAGTGACCGGAACAAACAGAAATAAGAAGAAGAAAGGCTCCAGACTCACTGCAGAAAACTGTAAAATAATGTGATATTTCTTCATTTTTACAAAGTGATCATAAAGTGCATCAGTGTGAACAAAGCCTCGTCCACACTTTTATAAACTGTCTCTGAAACAGATTTTAAAGAAAAAGAAAGAAACAAAAGGGTTTAATCCTTCCTTTTATCCTTAATGATTCATCCAGTTTAAGATTAAAGTCGTTTGAGAAACGTTACGTTAAAAGAAAAAAAAATATCTCAGATTTGATTTAACGCAAAGAGTCGTTTTGGTCCAAAGTGAGGTTTGTGTGAACGGTTGTCGTTGTGAAGCGTCTCGATGTGTGACTGGAACTGGAAACTGGAGAATGTTTTTTGGAAAAGGCACCAGGCTTTTTGTTCAAAACAGTGAGTAACAACCTTTGTATAAATATCATTATCATCTGTGAAGATTCAGTCTGTGTCCACACAAACAGGTTTTCATCTTTTAGTCGTGTCTAAACTCTTCCAGTATTCCTTAGTAAATAAAGTCTAAAGTTAAAGCGCAATAATCGACTGGAATCGTTTCAGTTTGGTTTGGTTCTGACTTTTACATCGGCCCAAGAACACTTTCTGGTTCTATTTTGGGTAAAACATGACAAAGTGGTGCTTTAATGATTCTTTGTTGATGTTGAGTCGACTGTAACCTCCTTAAACTGTGACGAGACACACTTTATTCATTTTAACATTTTAAATTTACTCTAAAACTCTGTCGACACTAAACTTCTGGCTTCAGTGTGAACGTGACCGAACTGAACCCTTCATTTAAAACAATAGAGATTTGTTTAATGTCTGTAATTGGTCCAAACACAATAATTTCTCAAATCTCCAAACATTTCGATGTTTATTTATTAATAATTCACTTAAACGTTGAATCCGAGTGAATAAAGTTTGATTTATTCAACTTTGACTAAAATCATTTTCGGACACAGCTTCATTTGAACAAACCTGTAACACTTTTATCAATTATGATCATCAAATAATATTTGAATTCACAAAATGTAAATCTTAACTGTTTTAATAACAATAAATATGGCATTTATTCAATAAACGAATAAAGAAGAAGAAGAAAAGAAGAAAAACTACTAAAACAAAGGCATCACATGATAATATTTTATATAATAATATAAAACAGTTTTTTACAGGATTTTAGTGAAGTTTATAAATGTTTTGTGTAAAAGTGAAACCTGTGTGAGTTCAGAGGAAAACGTCTGAGAGCTTCTTGTTGTGTGAATGACGCTGGATATAAAGTGATGTTTGGACGAGGATCGAGGTTAACTGTAGAAAACTGTGAGTATTATCAAGTAAATCTCTTATTTAATAACAAAAAAAAAAAAAAAAAAAAAAAAAAGATAAAATATCGTTAAAGAGCTTTTTATTTAATACTGAGAGAAGTTCTAATGAAAATATATGAATTAGATGTATTTACGATTAACACAAAAACCATTTCAGTTTCAAGTGTCCACATTTAACAAAATAATATTTAAACATAAAAAAACATTGTTTTTGAAACTGCGACAGTTTCCTTTAATTCTTGAATCGTCTTAAATCCATCGAGATAAATATATATAAAATATAAATATAAATATAAATATAAATATAAATATATATAAAATATAAATATAAATATAAATATATATAAAATATAAATATAAATATAATAATATATAATATAAATATAAATATATATAAAATATAAATATAAATATAAATATATATAAAATATAAATATAAATATAAATATAAATATATATAAAATATAAATATAAATATAAATATATATAAAATATAAATATAAATATAAATATAAATATATAAATATAAATATAAATATATATAAATATAAATATAAATATAAATATAAATATATATAAATATAAATATAAATATAAATATAAATATATATAATATAAATATAAATATAAATATATATACAATATAAATATAAATATAAATATATATAAATATAATATAAATATAAATATAAATATAAATATAAATATATATAAATATAAATATAAATATAAATATATATAAATATAAATATAAATATAAATATATGTGTTCAGTCAGTTTCAGATTTTAAAACTTCAGCAAAATATAAATAAAATCAAACCTTCACAACTTCATCTGAGACAAAAGCTCCACCAGCGATTTACCAAAAGAAAAAAGAGCTGTAGACTCAGTCCAGTTTAATCTAGTCCAGTCTGGTCTGGTCTGGTCCAGTCTAGTCTAGTCTGGTTTAGTCCAGTCTAGTCCAGTCCAGTCCAGTCCAGTCTAGTCTAGTCTAGTCTAGTCCGGTCCAGTCTAGTCCAGTCCAGTCCAGTCCAGTCTAGTCTAGTCTAGTCTAGTCTAGTCCAGTCCAGTCCAGTCCAGTCCAGTCCAGTCTAGTCCAGTCCAGTCCAGTCCAGTCCAGTCCAGTCCAGTCCAGTCCAGTCCAGTCTAGTCTAGTCCAGTCCAGTCCAGTCCAGTCCAGTCCAGTCTAGTCTAGTCTAGTCCAGTCCAGTCTAGTCTAGTCTAGTCCAGTCTAGTCTAGTCTAGTCTAGTCCAGTCCCGTTAGTCCGGTTCAGAGGATATTGTCTGAGAGCGTGTCGATGTGTGTCTGATGGAGCAGGATTCAGGAGGATTTTTGGACGAGGATCGAGGTTAATTGTAGAAAACTGTGAGTATTTATCGTTAAAGAGGTTTTTATTAAATATTGAGAAGTTGTGAAAATGTGAATGGAGTGTTTTCCAGTGAATTATGTCCGAAACCTGTTTTTACAAAAGCCTGAGATTAGAATACGATAATAACTTTTACTTTTGAATTTGTACTTTCATATTTATCAGTTTATGAGTTTGTGGCCGATTCAGTCGACAGTCATTTTTGACTGTTTAAATCCATCTAAAACCTGTTTAAATCCATCTAAAACCTGTTTAAATCCATCTAAAACCTATTCAAATACAACTAAAACCTGTTTAAATCCATCTAAAACCTGTTTAAATCCATCTAAAACCTGTTTAAATCCATCTAAAACCTGTTCAAATCAACAACTAAAACCTGTTTAAATCCATCTAAAACCTGTTTAAATCCATCTAAAACCTGTTTAAATCCATCTAAAACCTGTTTACATCCATCTAAAACCTGTTTACATCCATCTAAAACCTGTTCAAATACAACTAAAACCTGTTCAAATCCAACTAAAACCTGTTCAAATCCATCTAAAACCTGATCAAATCCATCTAAAACCTGATCAAATCCAACTAAAACCTGTTTAAATCCAACTAAAACCTGTTCAAATCCATCTAAAGTCTGTTTAAATCCAACTAAAACCTGTTTAAATCCAACTAAAACCTGTTTAAATCCAACTAAAACCTGTTCAAATCCAACTAAAACCTGTTTAAATCCAACTAAAACCTGTTTAAATCCAACTAAAACCCATTTAAATCCTGAACTCTGAGTTGAGCAGTTCTTGTTTGGCTCAGTTTCACAGTGAGACTTATTCAAACAAACTCATTTTTGGAAAAGGGACCAGACTCACTGTAGAAACAAGTGAGTATTCATTTAATTTCATTTATTATTATTATTTTTATTGACATGTCATTGCTTAGACCTCAGAATTAATGAGTAAACAAAACACATATTGTTTTATGACGTAAACAGTAAACGACTGCAGACTCACTGCAGAACCATGTATTTATTATTATTTCACACACATCTTAAAGAAACCTTGGCTTCAACAGTGTTGTAAAATAAATGACTGAACAGTTTTTGTAGAGGAGACTCTGACTGTGTGACGTACGACAAACTGACTTTTGGACAAGGCTCCAGACTCACTGTAGAAACAAGTGAGTATTTATTCATTCTACTTTATTTTGTGAAATTGCAGCGATTAAATTTAAAGAGATTTAAAATGATCATAGACCTTTTGGTTTCTGAACAAAAATCCAGATAAAAAAGTCCTGCCTTTGACAAACTCGAGCCAAAACAGACTCACATTATTTTAAAGATAAATTCAGACCGGACCATAATCTGTTCATATCGTGAACAAATAAAAACAGAAGTAGAGCTGCAGTTATTGATGAGCTCAGACTCACAGTGTGACTTTATCTGGAAGCAAACTGACTTTTGGAAAAGGCTCCAGACTCACTGTAGAACCATGTGAGTATTTATTTAATCTGATTATTTAATTAAGTTAAAAACTAAGACTGAGTTAAAAACTACGATTGAGTTAAAAACTAAGATTGAGTTAAAAACTACGATTGAGTTAAAAACTACGATTGAGTTAAAAACTACGATTGAGTTAAAAATAAGTGAGTTAAAGTAAAAACTACGGTTGAGTTAAAAACTACGGTTGAGTTAAAAACTACGGTTGAGTTAAAAACTACGATTGAGTTAAAAACTACGATTGAGTTAAAAACTACGATTGAGTTAAAAACTAAGTGAGTTAAAAACTACGGTTGAGTTAAAAACTACGGTTGAGTTAAAAACTACGATTGAGTTAAAAACTACGGTTGAGTTCTCAGTGTAATCCACATTTTGTTTAGTTACTGCCTTTAGTCACAAATAAAACCAAAGTATCTCCCATTTTCTCTTAAGTTCAGCCACAAAAGCTAAAACTTTGATCTCATTTCAAAGAATATAATAATAATAATAATAATAATAATAATAATAATAATAATAATAATAATAATAATAATAATAATAATAATGACAACAGATGAATAACCTGCAGAACCTACAGTTATTGTTGTGATGAGGCTCATTGTGTGACTTTCTCTGGAAACTACAAAGTCATTTTTGGAAAAGGCTCCAGACTCACTGTAGAACCATGTGAGTATTATTTATTATTATTATTATTATAAAAGTGAGCAACGTACTTCAACATTTATTCATATTTAATGCTGTCTGAACATTCATATTTGGAGCATTTTCCAGATGAACGGCTCAGAGCTGATCAACTGTGTTTATTAAAGTTATCATTAATGAAGCAGATTCAAAAATAACAATAATGAATATATTATACACAATTAACAAACGAACTGAGTTACACTTGATACTCTTTATTTATCGACCCTTTTATTTTTTTCTCTAATCTGTAATAAATCAACCTCACAGTCTCATAATTACTAGTTTATTTTAGAAAACATCCTTTTATTCAGTTACGTTCCACCGTTACATATTTGTTGATGTGTTTGTAAATGTAGAATATTTTTATCGGGACATTTTCATATTGTTTCTCTTCTTATTTGTGTGATCAACAGTAATTGATTAATGGTGGTGTAGTTTACGAAAAACAAGAATAATTTAGACAATTAGGAACAGAAACACGAGTAATCCAAAATACTGCCTCATGACATTGAATTAAATCAAGATAAACTGTGCTTTTACGACAAAAGCAGGCGTTAGTTCTTGTTCAGAGCAGAATCAGTGTGAGTCTGGATCGAACTGGAAACTCCTCTTTGGGAAAAGCACCAGACTCACCGTTAACAGCAGTGAGTTCAAACATTTACCACAAAAATATGAAAAAATATGAAAGTCGTTTTAAAGCAGTCACAGTTTAATACTCGACCTTTTAAAAGTGATCTACTTTATTCTCTTTTAGATCAGTTTAGTTTGTCTGCAATGTTCAAATGTTCTAAAACTATAATAAGTATATATATATAAACTATAAATAAGGAATGTTTAAAACAATGAATAAGAATTATGACTTCTTCGAATAATTCACATTTAAATCTCAGAACGCCTTGAGTCAGATTGTGTTGAGTGTGTTCAAGTTTATGAGCCTTATCTCAGTTAAAACCTGATAATATTTTAATGATGAAATCAGGATTCATTTTGTCTGAATCTGATCAAAACACAGTAAACTCAACTCTGTTAAAAGTGTATTTACCACATTCCCTTCGACACAAAAAAGAGCCAAATACAGAAAGTGAAGAATAAAGCGTCCTTCAGCAGCTTTTTAATGTCGTCCTAGTTTAAAGTGAGACTCCAGATTGAAATGACCTGAAAGTCGCTAGTGTTGTATTCGTTTTTAGATGAAACCAGTCGGAGATTCACGGTGAGTTACTGTCGAGGGCTTTTTCTGAGTGTGTCTGGAAACGTGGCTAAACTGGTCTTTTCTTCTGGAGTAAAGCTCTCAGTGGAACCAGGTCAGACTTAAACTGTTAGAAATGAATCTGAACAGGTCTGTTTCCTGATGAAATCTCCAGTTTTAAACTCAATAATAACTGTGTAGGTCTTGAGTTAAAATAATAATTAACAGCTGTATATTTTCAACTGAAGCTGAAAACGACTCTTAACATTTCTTTTCGGCAATTTTTTAAAAAGTACAAAATTAGAAAAAGAACCGAAGGCGCTTACTTTTTTACATTTATTTATGACTTTAGCTTGACTCATATTGAGCTCCTGAACTTTATATTTTATATTTTGTAATTAATTCTGGTGGTTTTTAGGGTTTTTCAGGTTTATTTCTCTGAAACAAAACAAAGTGTAGAAAACTAGCTTCTGTTTTCTGTTTCTGTCTTTTTAAAGTTTAAACGATGTTTATGAAACAACTGAAGAGTCATTACTTCTTTATGACCTTTAAACCCTTTAGAACCTCATTTAGAACAGTTTATCATCTCATAATCATATATTGGACATTATTATTATTATCACAAAACGCTCCTTTGCTTATATTCCATAAAAACTAAATGCTCTGCTCCGATGTTACTGATAATCAATGAATAAAAAGCAGTAATAATAATAAAAGTCAGAGGAGTTATTGCTGAGACGAGGCTCAGTGTGAGACTTATTCTGGAGCAAAACTCACTTTTGGAAAAGGCTCCAGAGTCACTTTAGAAAACGGTGAGTGTTTTTGAGCAATATTAGTATATATAGTTTTACTCTGAAACAGAAACGATAATGAACTGAAAAAAATAAAGAAACTGAGCAATTATTCTGCAATGTGCAACACTTAAACACTGAAGTATGAAAATATGACATAATAAATAAATAATCAGGATATTTATCTGTAAAATCCACTGTAAATTTAAAAAAATCCCTTAAACGCTGTTAAATTTGGAGGAAAAAGGGCCAAAGCCTCTTCAGAAAACTGTAAAACTCAGTTAAAGACACATATCCAGGGTCTTTTTTAGGAAATTAACTCGTGTCTTTATTAGTGATTTCTATAAAGTCATCATCAGAAAAATCAGCTCAACTTCTGTCCATTCAACATTTTCTCTTCCGTCTCTGAAAGTTGTTAAATATAATTGAACTATTGATTCCTGCCGTAGCGTGTTTTAGTTTGAAGTGGTTCTTGTTGAAGTGTTTATGTTTGCAGCTGTAGAGTAACTGTCTGATAATAACTGTCCAGTCTCTAACCAGTCTCGAACCAGTCTCGAACCAGTCTCTAACCAGTCTCTAACCAGTCTCGAACCAGTCTCTAACCAGTCTCTAACCAGTCTCTAACCAGTCTCTAACCAGTCTCTAACCAGTCTCAAACCAGTCTCTAACCAGTCTCTAACCAGTCTCTAACCAGTCTCTAACCAGTCTCTAAAGTGAATGAGTTTAATTTAATGGCTGCACAAATCTCAATCTGTTCTGTTAAATTTCAACCTTTCACTTGACACACTTTCAACCTTTTAATACAATCTTCTTTAATGTTACATATGTGATTATATGAAAGAGGTCGTTATTGAGGATTATATTCAGACGTGTTTTAATCAGATTTAGCCGTGATCTAAAGACTCTAAAGGTTGAAGAGTTGTTGTTGAAGAGAGTCTGACTGTGAGACGTGGGGCTCAACAAACAAACTGACTTTTGGAAAAGGCTCCAGACTCACTGTAGAATCCTGTGAGTATTTAACATTTTTATTTCAACGATTAACACGAGACATTTACCTTAAAGAGACTGATTTTTGAAGCTGTTCTAAAGTAAATAATAAAGTGGCTCTATTTAATATTAATATGATTTAATGCATTGTCTTTTATAAATCAACACAATAATTCTAAACTGTTTCAATTATTCAACTGGACACGCTTTAACTTCCATTTTCACATTTAAACATTCTGCATTGTTCTTCCGCAAAATACGTCTTATTTTTACTTCTATGTATCAATCAATCAATCAATCAGTCAATTGTAAGATGTAGTTTTAATCAGATTTAGCCGTGATCTAAAGAATCTAAAGGTTGAAGAGTTGTTGTTGAAGAGAGTCTGACTGTGAGACGTTTACTTCAGGAACAAACAAACTGACTTTTGGAAAAGGCTCCAGACTCACTGTAGAATCCTGTGAGTATTAAAATACAGATTAATATCATTTACTGATTAATAAACACTAACCTGCTGCTTCAGCCGTTTCACTGCCATCGTTTCATTTCAATATTCTGAAAACGCATTACGTTGTTGTTGAAATATATCAGGTTATTATGAATCAGAAAAAGCACTCGTCTAAAGCGTCTACAACACGCGACTGACGCTGGTTTAAACAAACTGACTTTTGGAGCCGGGACTAAACTCTAAACTCTAAAAACATGATTTTATTGATTAAATATGAACAGGTTTGACACTAATCACAGGATCATAACTGATCCAACAAATAAAACCTGGATAAACTGAATCTGAACAAACCAGGACAAGTTCATCACAAGGATCTGCTCATTTTAACAAAATAATGAGAAATAACACAAACAGATAAAATAATCAGCTGCTTTTCAAAGTAAAACAGAGATAATTTAGTTTGTGGTTTTATTTTGAAGTTTTTGTTTAGAGACAAAGTGAAGTGTGACTGAGTCCGGACTCAGGAAACTTTATTTTGGAAAAGGAACCAGACTCATCGTAGAATCCAGTGAGTCACATTTCATTTATTAATATTTACTCATTTTTACAGAAAATAATGACATTTACACAGATTTAAATGTTCAGTGTCTTCAAAAACAAACATGTAACATGACAAATGAAAATATATTCAATCAAACATTTGGATAAAAATCACTCACTTTATGTCGAACAGAGCTTAAATATTAATGTTTAATTAAAATAAGAATCAGTTTCTGTTTGGAGCTGTCACACTTTTGTCAAATTTTGAATTTCACTGTTTACATTTTCATTTTTTTAATTCAATATTTTAAAATGTAATTAAATCGAAAACACAGAGTTTTGGAAAAAAGAAAACAGAAATTCATCTAAATAAATGTCATAATAATAATAATCCAGCAGCTGTTTCTCGTGTGTTTTCGGTTTAAATCAGAAACTGATTTAATATTAGCATCATTTTAAACATTCATTAATATTTCACAAATCTCAACATTTCTCTAAAATCTCTGAATAAAAAATCCTTATTGATGAAGAACTGGGCAATTATCGTCTTATCTTCTGGTTTGAAGATATATTTTTATTTTCTGTTGGATTCGTACTAAACCCAGAAGTGTTTTTAGAGTTTTGTTGATTTACTCAGATTTATTAAAGACGCGTTCTGATTCTGGTTTTGTCAAAAGCATTATTTTCTCTGAACGTAGAGCAGCTCCTGACTTCAACCGTTTCAAATAAATCCATTTCCTTTTCAAATTGAATATATTAAAACAAAAGCATGTATTTAAATATAAAGTGTTTGTTTGTGGGTGATTCATGAAGTGACGTAGAATTATCTGAAATTTAAAAGAAACGCATTAAATACACATTTTAATGTAAGATTATAAAGAATTATGAAATCTCTAAATAAGATGCACATGTGATTAAACGCTGACTCCTGATTGGTCGATGGATGTTACTTCCTTTGTTAAACACATTCAGATCTAAAGGAAACATAGATTTAATTATTTTTCAGAATAGTAATATTTGGAGGAATATTGTAGTCACTGATATTTTCACAAAATGAAAAATAAATAAAATTCATAAAACTGTGCATATTATAAGAGCATTAAGGAAGATTGAAACAGAGTTGACATTAATCAAATAAAACCTGAAGGTTACTGGCTTTTGGAGCCGGGACTAAACTCACATTTATTAGTTTGAGTAAAGGTTTTAACATTTATTAAAAACAATACATTAGAACACGACACACACTTTCACTGAAACATATTTGAGAAAAGTCTGTGACTTTTACAAAAATGTTACAGCTCTTTTAATTTGAGTCAGTTTTTGTTTAATGAGAAAGTGAAGTGTGACTGGATCCAGAAAACTCCTCTTTGGAAAAGGAACCAGACTCTTCGCTGAATCCAGTGAGTCATGTTTTTACCAAATATTTTAGGAACAATATCTGCCTTTTACAAACTTAAACCAAACACACTGTTCTTCGGTTTTAAACAAAAAGCTTGAGCAACTAAAGTCACATTAAACAGTTCGACTGAGTCGTATTAAACTGGAACAAACCAGAACTAAACTCTGTCTCTGAATGTGAGTAAAAACAAAATAAAACACGACAAACACATTTAAATCTGTTTATTTCATTATCTTTATCTTTAAAATACTGAAATATAGGATTAAATTGGCTAAAACTAAAGACTGAAAGAAGTTGAAAGGTTTTTAACAGTATTTTCTCCAAATCCATGTAGCACTGTTTCATTTTTATTGGTGAATTTATGAAGCGCTGTTTTTATTCTGAAAAACCCGGCTGTTCTGTTGAATAATAATAATATGTATATATTATTATATAATAATCAGAACAGCTGCCAGTGTTTGTGACTGAGAGTCGATCACTGTGGGTTTGAGCCTACTTTGTTTTTTCATGAAAGTGTCTAAAATTAGGTCTGAGCAATAATTTCAAAATAATATCATTGCATTGTTTTATTCCGACGTATTTATTCTGGTTATTTTGAACTGTAATAAGATAATTAAAGTACTTTCAAAAATCCAACATGAACCCAGTGAAGAGACGATGGAAAATGACTTTATTTAAAAGTGAACTGATAATAACAGACTGGTTCCAGGTGGATTTGGATCGGTCTGGAGTGGTTTGGTTTGGACTGTAACTGGTTTTGAGTGGCTTTATGTTGACTTTAACATAGTTTTAGCTGGATTTGGACAGATTTAAAGTGGTTTCACTTGGACCTTGTGTGGTTTTGAACTGTTTAAAGCTGGTTCTTGATGGATTTTGGTGGGTTTTAAGTGGTTTGACTGAGTCCAGACCGTTACTGGACTCACGTCGTGGGGAGCGTGTCTTTAATTCTTGAAACATTTGGCTAAATTTGACAGATTTTGGCCCAAATAAAGTGGACTCTGAGACAGTGTGGTCCATTGGGTTTGTTTCTGTGTTGACACGTCTCTGTCTTTTCGTTTCCAGCTCAGGACTATGAGCCGTCCTTTTATAAACTGGAGGAAGGAGACACTAAAGTGTGTCTGGCCGCGGGCTTCAGTCGATTCAACAAATCCAAGGATAAGGAGCCGGACCTGTTCAAAGACTCAGAGGCAGCTCGGATTTCTGGAGACTCTCTGTTCAACGCCGTGGCTCTGATGTCCTCAGAAGAAGACAACTGTCCAGGTAAAAACAAGAGTCAGGCTGAAGGGAGAGGACATTTAAACTTAAACGTTTTCTTTTTGATTCTGGGATTTTTGTTTCAACAACATTCATATCATTTACAACATTTCTTCATAAAGTCACATAAACTCAAATAAGAGAAAGAATAAAGCAGCACAAAAGTGTGATATTTACTGTATCTGTGTAGATTTATTTTAAAATGGGATAATTAAAGAAAACAAATGGAAATGGGTCCAAGGATTCAGGACAATAAAAGCCTTTCTGAAGCAAAGTGAAAAGACTCCAGGACCATCTCTCTCAAACAAGAAAAGGAAAAAAAAAGACAGGAACCTAAACAAATGACACTGACGTTTACAGAATAATTAATAGAAATAAAGAAAAGAAAGAAAGAAAGAAAGAAATGAAGAGTGGTCGTCCGTCAAAAACAGTCAAAGATCATGAACAGTGCAGTATTAATGTAGTTCTTTTATAGATTATTAAAAAGTAGAGAGTAAAAAACTACCTTTAAACTCCTGTTTATATTTGGAGTTAACATCAGAACATTTAAAAATAGAAGCATTTATTTCTTTTTTTATGGAAACAATAAATAACTGTGAGCCTGAGATATTTGATTTTAATGTTGATCTGAATAAATAAAGTTGAAGTGAAGCTCCTGTGTTTTCTGTGAGACTTTAATGTTGTGTTTTTTACAGAATCTGAGCCTGAGTCCTGCGACGACGCCATGAAACCAGGTCTGTCTCAGCCTGTCCTCGTCTCTGTCTGTCTCAGCCTGTCCTCGTCTCTGTCTGTCTCTAGACTGTCCCTGTCTCTGTCTGTCTCAGCCTGTCCTCGTCTCTGTCTGTCTCTAGACTGTCCCTGTCTCTGTCTGTCTCAGCCTGTCCTCGTCTCTGTCTGACTCCAGACTGTCCTCGTCCCTGTCTCTGTTTGACTCCAGACTGTCTCTGTCTCTGTTTGACTCCAGACTGTCTCTGTCTCTGTTTGACTCCAGACTGTCCCTGTCTCTGTTTGTCCAGACTGTCCTCGTCTCTGTCTCTGTTTGACTCCAGACTGTCCTCGTCTCCGTTTGACTCCAGACTGTCCTCGTCTCTGTTTGTCCAGAGTGTCCTCGTCTCCGTTTGACTCCAGACTGTCCTCGTCTCTGTTTGACTCCAGACTGTCCTCATGAGTCCTGTTTGTCTTGTTTCTGTCCAGATCCGAAGGTGAACGCCATGTCCCTGACCGTCCTCTGTCTCCGAGTGCTGTTCGTTAAAACCGTGGCCGTTAACGTCCTGATGACGCTCAAACTCTGGCTCCGTCCATGTGAGTCTGACACTCTGGAAACACTGGGACATTTCAGACCTGATCAATAAATCAGACCTGATCAATAAATCAGACCTGATCAATAAATCAGATCAGATCAGATCCTATAATCATGGTTTTCCTTCTGTGTTTGTTTTTCAGAAACGCTCCAAGCCTCTTCTGATTCATTCATTTCACTCTCGACAGAAACAAAGCCTGTATTTTTTATCATTTTACATTTGAGCTTTAGCTTTTTATTCAAGTTTGCTTCATGTTCTGTTTCTGTTTTAAAATATGACAATAAAATCTCTTAAATCTTAAAAAGTCTCATCACTTCTTTTCTGTCTTTTTCTTTGTTCAGGAGACACTTCTTTATGAGCTCCTGTAACAGAAGGGTTTATAAAAGTCTCATTTAAGAGTCATTTAATCAAATGAACACTGACACAGGTCACGATGAAGAAGAGCTGTAGATTATTCATTTAATCGAGGTCAGAAAGTCTTTAGCTGAAGCTGAGCCCCTTTAAACCAGTTTCTGGAGATTTAATAAAGAGCTCAGGGTTGGACCAGAGCCTCACGGTAAACTCTGTCCAAACTGAGGAGCTTTGAAAAGCTCTGGGCTCCTCGAGTAAAGCTGTGTTTCTGGGACGACACAGCTTCATGAGCTTTATCCGAGAGAAGAACTTTAAACAGGGGCTAGATTTAAGAAAGAGCCAGTCCCAGGACAAATAGAAACGTAATAAACACAGAGAGGCCCTCGCACATTTCCAGACACATATCATATAAAAAAAAATCTTTTAATCTTTTTGATTTGATTTCTTAACAACATTCATATCATTTACAACATTTTACAAACTTCATAAAGTCACATAAACTCAAAAAGAGAAAGAATAAAGCGAAAGTGACATATTAACTGTATCTGTGTAGATTTATTTTAAAAATGGGATACTAAAGAAAAAAAATCCGTACAAATATTATATATCAACAGATTTTTCCATTGTTTTTATGAATGCCTTTGTTAACTTCAGTCCTCACCAAACATATTTTTTTTTAATGAATTTTAAACCCTTAAAGGACAGTTTTAGGGATTAAACTCTCTGTGTTTTTTGGGAAAAAAGTTGAATCTGTGAATGTCAAAAAACACTGATTCTGATATATTTTTGTTTTTGGCCAAAGTGGTTTGTAAATAAATTGTGGAGCACATAAAGTTCCTGCAGCAGTTGATCTGGAACAAGACAAATAACAACTGGACATAGACTTAAATAAAGCTTTCTATTCTATTCTTAATACAAAAATTACAATATACTCTAAAGAAATAAAAAACAGTAGCACAAAAAATGTTGTGCATGTTGTGTGCATTAAGAGATTTCAACACCAGGAAATAAAAAACAACATAAATCACATTAGAATGGTAGCTTCTGAATGAGTCAATGGCACAAACAAAAGCTGAAGAGAAACAGATGGAACTATTTAGGTTAAAGGCATAAGAAAGACAATTTAAAATTACACAAAATA
This sequence comes from Rhyacichthys aspro, assembly GCA_036850595.1. Taxonomy (NCBI): domain Eukaryota; kingdom Metazoa; phylum Chordata; class Actinopteri; order Gobiiformes; family Rhyacichthyidae; genus Rhyacichthys; species Rhyacichthys aspro. The sequence continues at coordinate 44,105 of CM072164.1, read as the reverse complement.
CACAATATGGACACATTTTATGCCATTTGCATCGACACAGACAAAGTTATACAAAATGAACAGTGACAAACCGGAGCTGAATCCTACAGCAACAGCTGCATAAACAGCTCTGGGTAAAGATCTGAAATATAGAGAAATAATAAAAACAGTCAAAAAGACAAAAAGACCAGAACACTGAGGCAGTAAGATAAATAAAAGGATTAAAACAGGAATAAAAGCAAACAAACAGGTTTTTATTGAGGATTTAAATATACCGAGGGTCTTCTGGACTGTTTCAGCGTCAGACTCTGGGTTTGAACCCGGAGCTGTTGGGGTCAGGGCCACGTGAAGGTGTCCATCAATATCTATCATTTGGTACATTTCCTTCTATTTTCTGCTAAATTGTCTTTTTATTGTAAATGTAATATTCTTTGGGAAGTTTCCAAAAGATAAATGTAAATAAAACAAAGAAAAGGTGTTTACAGTTTCCTTATTGACAGTAAAAGGTCTCGGAGCTGACTCTGTTCCGTTTGCTTCTCGTAGGCGTCGTGCGGGTGTTTTTTCCGTTTCATCAGATGCACTGTTGGTTCTGTTTTTGTCGGTGGTTTTCCTGTTTGTTTTGCAGCTTTCAAAACGAGACCAGAGCAGATTCTGAAACCACATCCTTCAGATCAACACTAACATTAAACCCTTTTTCCTCCTGAACATTTCACTGCATCACGTCTGAAAAGGTTCATATTACAGCAGTAAATATAATCAGTCTGCATCATCTGGCTTTGAATAAACAGAACAGTCATTATTTATTACTTTTAACAAACAAAAAGTAAAATAGAAAATAATGTGTGACAGTTCTTTTATGAAAACGTTTTATTCTTGTTTTATCAAATGTTTTCCCTTTTCATTTTTACTGCAGCACGAGATCTGCAGAAAGAACACAGAAACAGGTTTATTTTTGGTATTGACCTGATGTCCACAAACAATAAAGTTCAAAACATACAAAACCTGCTCTGATCTTTCACTAATAATTAAATCTTTATAATGTAACATGTTACGCTCTGAACACGTTACGCTCTGAACACGTTTGTAGCTGTGACTTTCTGCTCATTGTGTGTCAGGTTTTGAAATTAGTGCATTTATTTTGACTAAACACTAAATAAAATCAGGTTGAACTCAAAGCTGCAACAGTTCATTTATAAACTCTCAGAGTTCATGATTATCCAGGTTTACTGCCTCAGATCTCCTCAGATCTCCTCAGATCTCCTCAGATCTCCTCAGACACTCCTCAGATCTCCTCAGACACTCCTCAGATCTCCTCAGATCTCCTCAGACACTCCTCAGATCTCCTCAGACACTCCTCAGATCTCCTCAGATCTCCTCAGACACTCCTCAGATCTCCTCAGATCTCCTCAGATCTCCTCAGACACTCCTCAGATCTCCTCAGACACTCCTCAGATCTCCTCAGATCTCCTCAGATCTCCTCAGACACTCCTCAGATCTCCTCAGATCTCCTCAGACACTCCTCAGATCTCCTCAGACACTCCTCAGATCTCCTCAGATCTCCTCAGATCTCCTCAGATCTCCTCAGACACTCCTCAGATCTCCTCAGATCTCCTCAGATCTCCTCAGATCTCCTCAGACACTCCTCAGATCTCCTCAGACACTCCTCAGATCTCCTCAGATCTCCTCAGACACTCCTCAGATCTCCTCAGACACTCCTCAGATCTCCTCAGATCTCCTCAGACACTCCTCAGATCTCCTCAGATCTCCTCAGACACTCCTCAGACACTCCTCAGATCTCCTCAGATCTCCTCAGATCTCCTCAGACGCTCCTCGTACATCCTCTCATTTCTTCTTCACCGAAAACTCTCAGAGACACACCACAGGACTTAAATAACTCATTCTCTACTGATGTTGAAGGCTTGGACATTTCTTGAAGACTCCATCCTTCTGCTTCACCATCTCATCAATGTCTGTATCAGGCTCTAGTGTTCCTCACTGCTCAGATCATTCCAGATTATGAATGTGATGCATTTCAAACTACAGACCAACAGTAATCCAGTTATATCAGAACTATATCAACTAACACCACCATAGACCCAGTCAGAGCCTTCATGACCCAGACCTCCTGGATGGACTGGATGGAGGATCACCACTGCACCTCTGTCTCAGGCTAAAGCTCCAACCTTTCACAATTATCAAATGTCATGGCACTAACTTGTATTTTCAGATAAAGATAAGTGTCTGACACCAAACCCAGGACAAGAGTCAACCTCAACATCATGCTTCTGCCAGATCCTGCTTTTAAAAACAATCATGGCCAAAGGTCTTGTTCCACACTTTTACTAAAGTTTGGAAGAGCTTCTCTCCACAACAGGACAATGACTTCAGTTCAATCAGTCCAGAAACAGCTTCATCTGTGAACGTCAGGTCCTTGTGTGGACGTGTTCTTATGTCTCTTATGTCTTCATGTTGTGTTCTCTTCTTGTCTGTTTGTGTATTTGTTGGTTCTTTGTTTTGAAGAACAAGAACCTGCTGGAAACCAGACTAACAGCTGAGTCTGGAGCAATGGCTGCACTGATCTCTGCTTTTAACTGTTCCTGTTTAATAAATAAATGAAATAAAACATATATATATAATAACAAAGGTTTGAAAATGAAACCAGCCCAAAGTTCACTATTTTTACTTTTACACAAAAAATCTGAAGACATTTAGTTTAGACCTGGTTTAGACCTGGTTTAGTCCTGGTTTAGACCTTGTTTAGACCTGGTTTAGACCTGGTTTAGTCCTGGTTTAGTCCTGGTTTAGACCTGGTTTAGTCCTGGTTTAGACCTGGTTCAGTCTTGGTTTAGACCTGGTTTAGTCCTGGTTTAGACCTGGTTTAGACCTGGTTTAGACCTGGTTTAGTCCTGGTTTAGACCTGGTTTAGTCCTGGTTTAGACCTAGTTTAGACCTGGTTTAGACCTGGTTTAGTCCTGGTTTAGTCCTGGTTTAGACCTTGTTTAGACCTGGTTTAGACCTGGTTTAGTCCTGGTTTAGTCCTGGTTTAGACCTGGTTTAGTCCTGGTTTAGACCTGGTTTAGACCTGGTTTAGTCCTGGTTTAGTCCTGGTTTAGACCTGGTTCAGTCCTTGTTTAGACCTGGTTTAGTCCTGGTTTAGACCTAGTTTAAACCTGGTTTAGATTCTTTCCATATGTTTTGTTAATAATGAAATAATATTCTTTGCAGGTGTTTTTAAATCAAACCCTGTTTTTATTTTTTTAAATCCAGAATCTTTATTTTAATTAAACATAAATAACTGAATAAAGACTCATTAACAGTAAAGTGTAAAGCCCCCAGACCCAGATGTGGAGGCCACAGGTTTCCCATCATGCCCTGGGCCTAAACCGCTGCGTCTGTGACGTTTGTGTCGCTGTGTTCGACTCCGACACCACTTCCTGTGGAAACATCAGCATCAGCCAATCAGAGCGCAGATCCAGACGCCCACACGCTCCACAGACCCCACAGACCCAGACATGAGTAAAAAAACTAAAACTCTAATTAAAGACACTCAAAATCAAGAAATAAAAGCACATTTAACCAGAACTCATCACATCGACCTCAGTTCCAAAGACTCTGTGTAAAAGGTGAATTAAAACATAATGTTATGACTTAATTCTCTTAAAACCAAATAGATGCATGTATTATATAAAAGTAAGGGTCTGTAAACATGTGTATCACGGCCGTTTATTTATGTTTGTTCTGTCAGTGTCGAATTATGAGAGTTTTATTCAGGCCTCCTCAAGAAATAATGAGAGAGATTTCTATTTATTCTGTTGGAAAATACGTTTTTCAGTCTGTTCCTCTAATCACACTCTTTTTATTCATGTGGTGAGAAAAATGTAATAATTCTGTTGTAATGGCTTCTGCGCCCATCATTATGAGTTAAATAGGTTCAACTAAAGCACAGTTGTCCAGATATATCAAATAAAGAAAGTATTTTATTCACAATAGAACATTAACAATAAATCAGACACATTTTACCGTCATTGAAAAATAATAGATCTTTTTAAATTTGATGCAGCAGCACTTCTCAAAAGGCTGGAAGTTTCTGTTTATTAAGATTTCATCTGCAAAACTGCACCAGCAACATTACAGTAAATACAACATTACTTTTACAAAGAATAAACATTTTTACAAAAATACATAATTAAACCACAACATAGTATTTCCAAACAAAATATGAATTTCATATTCTATACTAATACAGACTTGTGTGCTATTACAGAAGTAACTAACATAGAAATGTGTTAAGGTTTTAAATATGAAATAGTTGCCATAATGTGTTTCTACGTGTTTATTGTGCTATGGTTCGTTCGTATTAATTCGTTATATTTTTAGTGAAAGTCTTCCGTCAGAGTGAGATCTGTGTCAGGACCTGCTTTGGGTTTTATCTTTTATCTTTGCAGCAAAAACCACACGAGGCGCCTTTTTCCTGCTTCGCAACAGGAAGTGTGCACGAGGCCCGCCCACGTGCACCAGCCCACGTGCACCAGCCCACGTGCACAAGAGGCAGAGGGGTCGGAGGTCAGGGTATTTCCGCTCGTTGCAGCTGGAACAGAGGTTAAAGTGACTGTTTTATAAAAATATTCTATTGACACATTGTTCTTTATGAAACTGATTAAAACAAAGAAACAGTGACGCTCTGCCTTTTAATATTTGTAGTTTTAGAGACAGAGAACTAGAGACCTGGTCTAGAACTGACTACCCCGTCTCCATGAGTCTGGACCTGGTCTAAGACTGGACTAACCCTGTCTCCATGAGTCTGGATCTGGTCTAAGACTGGACTAACTCTGTCTATTGAGTCTGGACCTGGTCTAGACTGGACTAACTCTGTCTCCATGAGTCTGGACCTGGTCTAGACTGGACTAACTCTGTCTCCATGAGTCTGGACCTGGTCTAAGACTGGACTAACTCTGTCTCCATGAGTCTGGACCTGGTCTAAGACTGGACTAACTCTGTCTCTTGAATCTGGACCTGGTCTAAGACTGGACTAACTCTGTCTCCATGAGTCTGGACCTGGTCTAAGACTGGACTAACCCTGTCTCCATGAGTCTGGACCTGGTCTAGAACTTGACTAACTCTGTCTCCATGAGTCTGGACCTGGTCTAAGACTGGACTAACTCTGTCTCAATGAGTCTGGACCTGGTCTAAGACTGGACTAACTCTGTCTCCATGAGTCTGGACCTGGTCTAGAACTTGACTAACTCTGTCTCCATGAGTCTGGACCTGGTCTAAGACTGGACTAACTCTGTCTCTTGAGTCTGGACCTGGTCTAAGACTGGACTAACTCTGTCTCCATGAGTCTGGACCTGGTCTAAGACTGGACTAACTCTTTCTCCATGAGTCTGGACCTGGTCTAAGACTGGACTAACTCTGTCTCTTGAGTCTGGACCTGGTCTAGAACTTGACTAACTCTGTCTCCATGAGTCTGGACCTGGTCTAAGACTGACTAACTCTGTCTCCATGAGTCTGGACCTGG
>CM072164.1:0-38573 GCA_036850595.1 Rhyacichthys aspro | reverse complement strand
ACAGAAACGTGAGGCTGATGTTGGACTGTCCCGGTGAAGGTCGGGTGTTCGCGAACTCGGACGACTCGGCGTGTCTCCTCGGGATGCGCCGCAGAGCTCTGGTCTTTCAGCCCGTCGCACATCTTCAGGAAGAAACCGACTTTGTGTGAGTAACGTTAGTCTCAGATGGTGTTACAAATGTTCCTGTCGTTACGTAAAAATATATATATTTAGTTCTGTACAGGGTTTTATTCAGGTCTGGATTTAGATTAAAACTATGAAGTATGTTTATTTTTATTATTTTACAAAATGCAACTTGAAAAAACAAGATAATTCTGAATTAAATCAATATTTGGACTGAGTTTGAGAGCAACAATTTGAGAAGGATCTGGACTAAACCAGACCATGTAATCCAGACAAAACCAGACCAAATTGGACTAAACCAGACCATGTAATCCCAGACAAAACCAGACCAGACTGGACTAAACCAGACCACGTAATCCCAGACAAAACTAGACTAAACCAGACCATGTAATCCCAGACAAAACCAGACCAGACTGGACTAAACCAGACCATGTAATCCAGACAAAACCAGACCAGACTGGACTAAACCAGACCATGTAATCCCAGACAAAACCAGACCAGACTGGACTAAACCAGACCATGTAATCCCAGACTAAACCAGACCAGACTGGACTAAACCAGACCAAACTGGACTGGTTCTTTCCTGCAGATTTTCACACTTGTATCAAACTTTCTCACGGTGCTGTATATTTATAAAAGATGGTCCTTGACATAAAAACCTAGGAACCCCTGACCCTCCCTGACCCTCTGTGACCTCTGACCCTGCGTCTCTCAGTCACAGGATTCCTAAAGAGCAGTGGTGGCTGAAGCTCCGCCCCCTGATGAAGATCCTGGCCAAATACAAGACGAGCTACGACGTGTCCGACTCGGGACAGCTGGAGCACGTGACCCGGGTCCGGCCCAAGGACAGCCACGCCTCTGTCGCCATTTAAACCCCCCGCCGCCGGCCCGGCTCCGAGCTGCAGCGCCACCCGGAGACGCCTTCTGCCACTGCGACCTCCGACCTCCGACCTGCCGGGGGCTAACGACAGAGGGCAACGTTTGAGTTTTAGAAAGTTGTGATTTGAGACGGCACTATTAAAGCGTATGTGTAAGCACTTCTGATTAAGTACTGTGTTTGTTTTGTCCAAAAACACACGAGAAAGAAACCAGAGAAGCCATTTTGTTTTTTAAGAGAGCAGCAGTTTATTCACCAAATCAGCAACGAGATGAAGAGAGATCATACTCATCCCCTTTTCTTCTATTGGTTATGAGAAATTAAATGAAAAAGTAACATTTAATGCCATAATTAAATAAAAGTGAGTGATTTAGACACTTTATTAATCTCATTAGTGGGAATTAATTTGAGCAGCAACCTTAGGAATGAATTAAACTCTTCTCTTCAGTAGCTTTAAAGATGTTTTTTAGCTCAGTAGGTTAGGTTTGTCGTCTATTGTCGAGGTTAATAACTTACTGCTCTGTTTCTGCTTTGACACGTTAAATTATCTCTGAAAAACTGACCAAAGTGAACAAAAATTACAGTGAATAATTATTAACTTAAAATTCAGTATCATTTTCCTACGACTTTTGAATATATGAATTTCTTTAAAAATAATGATCTGTAAAAGGTTAGTCTAATATAATCCATCAGCTCTAATGTGACAATGCGACGGCTTTCAGTGTCATTACTTTCCTCTTTTGCCTAAATGTTTTATAAAAGGAAAACATAAAAGATCAATATGACCAATAATAATGAATAAAGACGTCCTGTTTGTTGATTTTCAGGGAACACGTGTGTGATGTGAGCTCAGTGTGTGTTGTTTCTGCTGTTTTCATCCCGGGCTTCGTTCTGTGGTTTTTATCTGTGACACTGCACTGTTAAAGAGTAATAATCACTCATTTATTGTGTTAAGAAATGTGATTGTAGTCTATGTAGCTATTATTATTATTAAAGGGTTAGGTTTATCGAAGCCAGAATACTGCCACAGTTGAAGTAAATCCAGGTTTATACCACTTTGGAGATTTCTATATCAATACAAGGCTTTTATTGTGGAGTTTTATTTATGATTAAATCGAACATTGAGAACCCTGCAAGTGTCTGCTTTTACTTTCAACTATTTCATGTAGTTTTTTAGCTGCTTTTGGCTCTTTTTAATTAAATACAAGGAGCTGTACATTTATTCTCTTTGGGCAATTTAGATTTACACTTTCATCTTTTAATACGTGAACAGTAAAATAAATGTCTATATCATTTATTTAACTGGAGTTGCACTACATTTCAATTAAAACATGCTCCAAAGTCAGCTTCTTTAAAAACTCAGGTTTAATTCTGTTTTTTCTCCTCTTTTCATCTGAAGGAGCTCATTTATTTCATCTTTCATTTATTCCTAAAATATCCTTTAAAAACATTTAACAAAGTGAAAAAAAGTTATTATAATACACTTTAACACACATTTCAGCTTTAAAAAATCACTTCAGTTGTCAAAATTCTAATGTCTAACGTAGATTTATACTTTATACATTTTGATTCTTCAAGTATTATATCTTATACTGTAGTATTTTACTCTGAATAAGACACGTGAACAGAAATAGCTGCTTGTCTTTGAGCTTATTTAGTAGAACTACAAACTATTAATGTTCTTACACAATAAATGTTGGTGATAAATGTAAGAATATGAGAAGTACATCTTATTCCTCTCAAAAATATAAAATATAAGTAGCTCAGCTTTTATGAGATTAAGGCAAAACATTCCTACTTTTGATGTGTGCATAATATGAATGAAATACTAAAATAAAAATGACTGTGTTGTTCTTTATTGAGCTGCACTTTTTAAAAGCCAAATCTAAATAAAAGTGACTGCAAACTACTTCCAAAACAAGGTTGACTGTAATAAATGTGTGAGACTTAATTAGAAATGAACACAAAGCCAGGTTTGTATTATTATAATATAATATCCACATTTTCATACATATGTACATGATGGTTTAACTAAAAAAACAAACGACTACGATAAAGATTTGTGTGGTTTGCCACTGAAGAAAGTAAGAGGGAGTTTTAAACAGAGAAACACATTTGAAAAGCATTATTTTCTTATTATTTTATTATCCATGAAGGGTCTCTCTTGATGGAGTCATTCTCTGGACCCAGAATAGCGAGGCCATTAGTGCACTGTCCAACACTGAGATACCTGCAGAGAAACAGAAGAACAATGACTTTATTTATTTACATCGTTCACAGTCACTTTACAGATTATAAACAGTCGGATAAAAAGAAAAAACTGTGATTGTGCTTTTACCTTTCGGCCACATCCACGAGGTTTTTATGAGAAACAGCGAAGAGTCTTTGTCTGTGACCGTGCTTCATTTCGTCGGTGATTCCACTGAGGAACAGACCCATTCCTGCAGGACACAGACAGAGTGTTATAAAAGGTAAGGTTTGTAGTTTATCTGGTGACATCTGGAGGAACACACACAAAAACAAAGTCCGTTCGGCGGATTCGAAAAGAAACGTGGAGTGTTACCTTTGTCCGAGGGAGCCACAGGTGAGTCCACGGCTGAGAACACAGATAACTTGGCTTCGTCGATGTCCTGTTGAGTGAACTGTCCTGATTTAGCCCAGTCGATTCCTTTACGGAACGCCGTCAGAGTCTGCACCGAGTTTGGATCCCTTCGAAACAAAAGAATAACGTACATTTACTTCATAAGCTTTAAAAATGACCCTTTACTTGTAAAATCTGTCCATTCTGTTTGTATAAAGCTTTTAAATTCTTGTCAAAAGTAATTATTATTAGTATTAATTGTGTAAATCTGTGTTACCTGTAGGAATAAAAGGAGAAAAGTCCTCCTCCCATCCGAGCTCCACCTCCATAAGCCCCGCCTTTTTCTCGAATCTCTCCGTGAAGAAACTTGGCCGTCATCATCCTCGCCAACACACACAGACTGAGAGAAGAGGAAGATGTTTTATTTATGTCTAATCTGGTGCCTTTAAACAAGAGGAATTATACTTTTTTAAGCATCAGGACTTTATTTTTTATTACGACAAAAATGGAAAGTGGGTGGCCCTGTATATAAGCAATGAAATAAGTCAATAAATATGTTTTTAACCCATGTATTGTAACGTGTTGGTGCTGCAGATATAGATAAATATAAATAAAAATAATAGAAAGCCTGTCCCTTTTTATATAAACCGTTATGACAGGTCAGATAGGATGAGTTTTTGTGGAAATCAGTTTGAAATGAAGGGGTTCCAGACCTACTTAAGCTTTTCAAACATAAGGATTGGGTCTGACTGGGCAGGCTGCATATTTCTCAGGTTACATTTCCCCTTTAAACAATTCTTTTCTGAGTCTGGACAGTTCAACAACACAGGAACTACATACAACTGTGACATAAAACTTTATTTATTTATCCCAAAACTCTCCGAATATCACCTTAAAAGGAGGAGATGATAAATAAAAGTCACCTGGCGTAATCCTGATGTGAAAAAGGTACAGTGCGGATGCTTTGACTGACGAAGTTCACCGGGAACGGAAGCTGGAAGAAGGTTTTCATGTGACACGGCTGGAAGTTCGACTCCTGGTGAATTAGAAAAGATTATTCAATAAATAAATAATGGAATAAATAACCATAAGATAGTTTATGGATTATTTTAAAATGAGACGTACTGAGATGAGGGTCTTACAGGGTCCTGAGTCGATCTGAGGATCTAGAGGTTTCTGGAAAAACAAATTACATTAGATTAAAGTGAATAAAACTCAAGTATTTAGTGTTTTATCTGTGGAACAAACCTGGATGATATTGGGTCTGACGGGTTTACGGTCTTTTCTGTTTCCAGCAACGTCCTTCATAAAACTGTCCAACTGTGAGGCCGCGTCGGATATTTTCTGTGGAGTAGCGTTGATGGCACACCTTTTGTAAAAAAAACATTCAGAGTTAGTCATTTAAAAGTGTTTAAAAGCCTCAGAAAACAGGGATAAAGTGATGTGAATGCAGTCTCTGGTCAGACCTCATGTTGCTGGGGTTGAAGAGGTGTTTTTTGAGTCGGGGCAGGGTCCTGATCACGTGGTTAAGGTCTTGCATCTCAGCGATTCTCTTCATAAACTTCACCTAAAGAGAAAAGCACAGTAAAAGAAAAAAAAAAAAAAGGGAGAAAGAATTTTTAAAATGACTCAAAAAATGGAAAAGTCAAACTGGAAAAAATAATGTAAAGAAAACAATATGAGATCATCTTTATTATCTTCTTTTTCATTGTTTATATTTTATTTACTTATTTTATTTGTGCTGCGTTTTAGTTTTTATCTCTTTTTTATTTTATTTTATTGAGTGAAATACAGAGAAACAAAGCCACCAGTTTTTAAAATGTTGTGAATATTGTGTTTAATGATTTTATTTTGTGAAGCAGAGTTGATTTAAGCTTTATGAAAACAGCTGTATAAATAAAGGTTTGATTGATCGATTGATTGATAGTGATGGTAGGCCATAAATTACACATTTTCATGATTCTCTAATTAATTTAAACACATAAGAATGACCCAAAGTACCTGCTCCATTCCTCCGAAGGTCTCGTGAAGGTCTCCTGCTGGAGTCAGGTGACGGCCGGCCCGGGTCATGGCGTACATGTGACCCGAGTACGAGATCCCATTGGCCAACTCCTGCGCTGACATCATCACCAGGACTCGGAGGCGCTCCTCGTCGTCGAAGCGAGGACTGGACGGGACGGAAGTCAACATCAGTCAAACTTTATTTATACAGCACTTTTCATACAGGTTAATCACAAAATAAAATCATGAAAATCACAACAGTTTAAAAACAATGGTGGCTTTGTTTCACTGAATAAAATAAAATAAAATAAAATAAAATAAATAAATAAATAAATAAATAAATAAAAAAAATAAAATAACATAAAAAAATAAATAAATAATAAAATAATAATAAAAAAATAAAATAAATACAATTTAAATAAATAGAATAAAATAAAAAAGAAAAGAGAGATTTGACAAACCGTTAATAAAACACTACATAAAAGCCAGACTAAGTAAATAAGTTTTGAGTTCACGTTTTACAAAAGTGCTTCGGGCTCTCCTCAGATCCTCGGGTCTCGGTGAATAACGACTAAAAACAGTTTGTGGAACAGCAGTGAGGGTCCAGAGGGTCTGAGGGGACGTCCTGGTTTGTAAATTAAAAGCATGTCTCTCAGATCAGTCTGGAACAAATCCACGCAGTGCTTTATAAACCAATAAAGAATTTTAAAATGAAGTCTATAACCAACAGAGTTTAAAGGGTTTGAAATGTGAGTAATAAAAGGCATTATTAGTAAAGTAAATGACTGAGAGATGCACCTGTGAACCACACCTGGGCTCGGAGCTGTTACCTGTTGAATATGTGTCTCCAGAGCTCGAACATGTGAGGCAGGTTTCTGTCCAGGCAGGACGAGGACAGGAGGACACCCTGGAACACAGGACAGGTTCATGGGTCTACACACCAGACTCACACTTCACCTTCTGTACTTTATTTACTTCAGACTGTTGGATGTTAGTTTAGTCAGAATTATAAACCAGTTCTACAAGCTTCTATTCTTATTTTTGATCATTTGGGAGTGCACCGTTCAGTCTTAGAGCTTTGAGGTTCAGTTTCACAAAACTCTACATACACTATATACTATATATAGATGCCTTGGTTTAGTGAAGTATTAGAAACTTAACCTAAACAGAGAAATGTCAGGACGACGGCAAATAAACCATGAGCCTGAATTTAATCGAGCACTTTTTGTGTCTTTAACAAAACTTGACAGTGTTTACAGAACATTCCAGTTTCCTGTTGGCGTTGAGAATAAAACAAAGGATATTTCGAATAAAAAACAAAACAAAACTACGTCTGAATTGCTTTTTTGGGCGAGGTGTCGAGGGAGAACTCAGAAGGACCAGGACACATGCATGAACCATATTAACGTTGTCATTCACTGACCTGTTCATACATGTCCAGGTGAGTGGAGTCAGCTATCACCTGAGCAGACACAGACATGCCTCCTGTCCTCAGCTCCATCTGCTGGGCCTGCTGCCTGTAGTCCATGGAACCACAGCCCATCCTGAAAACACACACATTTAATCATTTAACTACAGTAACTTCAGCACTGTTTAAAACCTATTTATAAAAAGTAATCAAGGTGTTTGCCAATAAACATATTCATTTCATCATTGTGCCATTCTAGAGAAATACAATCTATTAGGTTTTGAAAATTTTAAAACTTCTAAACAAGCTTGTATCCTCTGTAAATCCCTCTATGGTCCGGCCCCAGCCCCAGATCTAGATCAGCCTCCAGAGGGCGCTGTGGGGTGCAGCTCAGACCAAAAACACCTTCTGTTTAAAGATGTATTAGTTGGAACAGTCTCCCAACTACTATTAGAGAAAGAAAATACAAAACAGCTTAAAAATGGTTAAAATCCAATCAAACCTATAGAGAACTCTAAAGCCAACATTTAAACAGTCTTTTTATTGAACTGAAATGTTATTTATTGCTTCATATCGTGTAGTACAAACTGCATTTCCACAAAAGGTGCTGCTAAAATAAAATAAAACTACTCACTGGCTTCACTGTTTCACAAATACAAGCCTCTGATGCTGATAAACGACAAAACTTCACCTTGAATCCGTAAACTCAACCTTCGGAGGCTTACTTGGTGATGACGGAGCAGAACAGTGGCACGTAAGGCCTCAGATCCAGCGGGAGAGTGTTGAGATTACACATGGCTCTGTAGTAAACTAATCCGTTGGTGGGTTGTTCACAAAACTGAACCGGGACTCCTCCTGAAGACAGAGAAATAATAAAGCTGACGTCTCACACACACAGATCCCGAGGAGGTGTGTGTTTTCTGTGACGTACCGACAGCAGAGATCTGGACCGGAGTGACGGCGGTGACCGGGTCGATGTCTGACACTTTGAGAGCGGGAAGACACGAGGCGTCCTGGGGTTTACTCTGAGCAGCCAGGAGCTCCAAGCCTTTATGAAAAAAACAGAAATTAAAGACTAAAGATGCATAAAAGTCCTGATCTACATTTATCGACTCAGGTCTGCTCACATTTAGGACAAGTCTGGTGTAAATATGACAGACTGCAGCAAGATTCTTTTTACATAATGGCAGAAATTTGGAAGAACATTTTATTTTATCAATGTTTATTCTTACCTTTTTCGTAAATCTCCTTTCGGTCGCCGTCTGAAAGAACATGGATCTTCTTCTGGAGTTTTTCTTCTTCAGCTTTGGCCTGTTTCTCCATGTATTCCTCGTCCGGGCTCATGGACAGCGTCAGCCTGTGTGTGTTGTCCTAGAATTACAAGAGCGCTCACGTTTAATACGATAACACAAAAGCTAGTTATGTAGAATTAAACTCCACGTTCCCTCACTTTGAAATACTGTTTGACTTTATCCTGCAGAAAGCGAGGGTTGTCCTTCAGAGCCTCCTTAAATTTGGAAACGCTGTCACTGATCTGCAGCAGCTCCACGGGATCTCCGTCGTGGTTCCAGGACGACGCTATGTACTGGAGAATAATTCAAGACAACAAGAAAATCACTGCCCCCCCCCCCCAAAAACAAAGGGGGGGGGGGGGGGGGGGGGGGGGGGGGGGGGGGGGGGGGAGGGGAGAGAGGGGAGGGGGGGGGGATTGGGGGGGGGGGGGGGTTTTGTTGGGGGGGGGGGGGGGGGGGGGGGGGGGGGGGGGGGGGGGGGGGGGGGAGGAAAGAAAAGAAAACACCAGACAACCCCACCCCCCCCAACAAGGGGGGCAAAAACCACCCCCCCCCGCGCCCCCAAACAAAAAAACCCCGCGGGAAAAAAAAAAGGGGGGGGGAATAATAAGAAGAAAAACAAAAAAACCACGAAAAAAGAGAAAAAAAGAATAAACAAAGAGGGGAAAAGGGGGGGGGGGGGGGGGGTGGGGGGAAAAAAAAAAAAAAAGAGAAAAAAAAAAAAAGACCCCAAAGGGCCCCGGTTTGGCCCCGGGAAAGGTTTTAATGGCTTTTGGGGCCCCTCACCACTTTGAGCTTGACACCACTGCTTTACATGGTTTAGTAGGATTATGTTTGTCATGAAAGGGGCATAAATACAAGAGAAAAGGTTTGTGAATGAGCAAATTCAAAGGCTCCCACATAAAGGATCATTATGTTGGTGATATTGATGAATGATGTGAACTCACCGAGGCCAGAGACAGGCCAAAGTTTGTCGACTGGTGTTTCATTTGGATCTCGATCTTGTGAAGAAGAGCCTCGATTCTTTCCTCCTCAAATCCATTTCTGCAAAAATACATAAATAAATAAGACAGAGCTCACTTTAAACAGACTGAAACTGATATTTTTTCCTTCAAGTAAAAATGGTTTATTGTAAAATCCATCCATGTTCTTCCTCTGATCCGAGGCAGGGGGCAGCAGAATCATAATAATCATATTCAGGAAAAGAAACATGAGCTTCACAACTCACTTTATAATGTCATCAATGGTCTGGTTGATGATGTGTTTGACTCTCTCAGTGTCCTCTTCAGCCATTCCCTGCAGACCGATACTGAACGATGCCTCTTTCGTGCTCCCGTCGTATCTGCAGAAGGTGGCGATTTAACATTAATTCATTGGAGTTGTAAGACAAAAGCGTCTTATTAAAACGGTAGAATTATTCCTCGCACACACCCGACGACAGAAGAGAAGTCTGTTCCTATCTTGGGTTCGATGAGAGCTTTGTAAAAAGGAGAGTTCGGTCCAGACACCATCAGAGACGAGAGCAGACTCAGAGTGAATCCTTCAAAAGTGTTGGTGATGCTGCAGAGAAAACGAGACCTGATCAATAACTACTTATAAGACAGTAGCAGAAAGATGCGTCCCTATCAGAGGCCTGCATTAGAACTGAGTGAGGGCTGTTTTTGGTGTAATAAAAGTGTTCTCTCTTACTCTCCCAGCAGGTAGCTCACACAGAGCGTGTTCTGTCGAGTCTGGTCTGGAGCCAGAGCGTCGGGACTACAGGTCACGTGGTCCTCTCTCTGCAACAGCATTAACACTCACAGAAATAAATGGAAAATAAATACAAAAATCACTAAAGTACAGTCAGAGAGAATGATGACTGACAGGGCTGGGCCAGAGCGGCTGCGAGGGAACTTCTGTTTTGGGGTCGATTTGTTCAAACTTGGACAAAGCCTCTTCCTCGATCTGCTTCAGGTGCTGCTCCAGAGGAAGGTCTCCGTACGTGAAAAACCTGGAAACCATCAAGAGGAGAGTCTCAGGGTTGTCTCTGTCTGAACCAGAAGTTTACTAACCAACAGTAATAATCATAAAACACAAGGCAGATTTGTTTTATTATTAGCTTTTGTGATCTCTTGTAGTTATAAAATCTCACTTCAAAATAAAAGCCTGTACGCTCTTGTCAGTCACGCCTTGAGTTAATGTCATAAAATGTCGTAACAGAAACCGTGTGTGTTTTCAGGCCCGGTGCTGTTGTACCTGGCGTTGCTGGGATGGTAGTGTGTGGCGTGAAACTGTTTGAGCTGATCCCAGGTCAGGTCCGGGATGGCCAGAGGCTCTCCTCCAGAGACGACCGAGTACGTGTGATCCGGGTACAGCTTATTCTGAAGATACTGGGCGTAGAGTCGCTCGTTGTCCGACTGCAAGAACATACACAAAGAAAAATATATAATGGGTTTGCAATATGTTAAAAATAAAGACGTAGGAGAAGTACTTTCCAAACGTTTTGTGTTATATTCAGTCTTTCCTTGATAATAGTTTACTAATCTACCCCTGAACTGCTATCTTAAAAACACCTAAAGAATCAGTCTCCACCAAACATAGCTCTCACCCGACGCAGCCTGACTCTGCTGTGTGCTGGATTATCAGAGTTTTGGGCTTTTTTTAGGGCTCTTTCTTGATCATAATGGGTTTATTGCCAAGAAAAATATCACAGAACCAAAACAATATTGTCCAATGAGCAAAAATGAGCAGAGGGCAAACATAAACCTCTGAGGAAGTAAAATACAATGTTAAAATGCCTCATTAGCATTTGAGCTAACAACAGCATCAGTGTGCTTCTTTAAAAAGGCATTTTTGTCGTGTTTGGTGCAGTTTAAAATGCAGCTGTGAACGCTCTGTACTGGGGCTATTTGCTGAAGGATTGAACTAAATGGATCATTTTCAGTTTCAGAACTAAATGAAACACACAACAAATGTGAACACGTCCTAAATGAAAGACGGCTGCTGTGAGCTACAGTACCCTTTTTTCTTGCTGAAGTTGATAAAATTAAAAATAAAGATGATTGAGGCAAAACTCCAAAGGCATTGGAATGATTTGAATGAAATAAGCCATGTTATAATAAAGGCTTTTTGCCTCAGCTTCCTGTTTTCTGTGATAAAGACAGATCCCTCGACTGGAAAAACACCAAAAGGACATATTTTTTCACTTTTTGGTCACATCGAAGTGCACTCCTCCTGCTATTGTTTAATTAAAAACAAAGGTGTTGCAGCAAAATGTCCTTGTCACGCTACGATGTGGACATTAATAAGAAGTGGTAAACAACACATTTGGACAAACTGGACTCAGTATAATCTAATTATAATAGACTGGTTTTACTGCTCATTATCTGCTCTAACTCTGGGCTGTTCCTTCTGCACAGAACGGATAAGAAGCTCACTTATAACTTTCATGGGTTTGATTCCTGTTTTATACAAGCTTAGGCCAAATAAATATCTGTAGTAAAACCTCTGTTTACTGTTTACTTACAAAGGCTCCCTTCATTTCATTGAAGACCACTCCTTTAAAAACCAGAGGTGAGTCTGGATCTGTCGCGGTTTCATTCTCCAGCCTCCAACCCTCCTGCCTTTAAAATACAACAGAAATACTATTAGAGATGTTATTTAAAAACAGATTTCACACTTGGTTTTAATGCAACGTGTGATTTTGTTTGAAGCTGAAAATGAAGAATAAACGCTCACCAGAAATCCTGCTCTCGTAAACACGGGAAGAACACGGCGTCCAGATAAACCGACAGCAGGTTCTGAAAGTCCTTTGAGTTTTGTGTTGAGAACGGATACATGGTGTAGTCACTCGCTGCAACAGAAACACTCAGGTCAACGTTTACAGACTCTCAGAGCGAACGTCGGGGCGTCGTTCGTACCTGTGAAGGCGTTCATGAAGGTGGACAGCGAGCGGTTGAGCATTTTGAAAAAGGGGTCTCTGCAGGGGTACTTCTCCGAGCCACAGAGGACGGTGTGTTCCAGGATGTGAGGGACCCCGGTGCTGTCCATCGGGGTCGTCCTGAACTGAACACTGACCAAACCAGAGCCACAACAACACACTTTCATTCTTTAACAACAACTGAACAAGATAAAGTGAAGATGGTAAATAATAACAGCTATAGAAACTGATTTAATTTTCCTTTAGGGGTTTTACTCATAAAAAAAGATGATTCTGATGTGTTAAAATGTGGATTTCTGTTGTGGATTTTGCCCGAAAACATATTCCTGTCTATGCAGAAGTATCTGATGAGCCAAACACTGTGTATGAAAGAGAGATTTTTAGACTTTGAGGTTGTATTTTTAAGTAAAACTACAAATATATGCTCCCTTAGCTCCCTAGAAAAATATAATATCCCCAAGTATCGTGTGTCCTTCTGTGTTATTAGTGCAGCGTGAGGATTTCCACTCAAGGTCGGTAAAACATTTTAATACAGCGTTGTGAGAGCTGCCAACACAAACAACAAACAGAAGCAAGGACTACAGCAGTTTTTGAGTGGATTAGTTTTGAAAAGATTCACTTAAAAACACAACAAACTCCGTAAACTGTTTGTTTGCCGTGCAGTCAGTGAAGGTGTGTGAGCAGCATTTATGAATTATAAAGAAAGGGTGGTATATTCTCTAATTTCATAGTAGTATCATAGTTAGAAAGCATTGATAATTATATATATACTTATTTTAATGTCATATGTAATATTTATTCATATGCTCACGCTTCCTCTGTTCCTTTTTTCATGCTTGAACTCAACAAAAAGACAATCAGATCCCACATCATTTAGTGCCACAAAATACAATATGTTACGAACCTGAAGAGATTGTTGGCGTCGTCTCTTGCTGCGTGAAGATACTGAGCTCCGGTTTTGTCATGACTGAGCTTCACTGCTGTGAGAAACAAATCAGGAACCGCCACCACCTGAAGGACAAACGTGGGTTAACATTTCAATCAGAAGCAATGTTTCTTGTTATTTTATATTTAAAAAGTGCACCTCTTTGACTGTGAACCCGTGGATCTTCTGTCCAGGTCGATACTGCAGAGCCCTCTCTGTCGCTGAAGTGCTCTTTAGTGCTCTCCATTTGAGTCTCTGATCGTTTAATCTGGAGAGAAAGAGGGAGACACAGTGAGAAATATCACTTGGAAGGACATTTTATTCAAGTCACTGAAATGGTCCATATGTTTAAACTCTTTTTAGTTAAAAACTTGAATTTGTTGCAAAAGATATGAATCTGATCCACAGAAAAACACACTGACAGAGGCATAAATGGAAAGCAAACAACAGACTGACATCAGGTAAAGTTGAGCATGTAAAAGGCAGTCTGGGTAAAAAGATACCCCTTGAGTTATTGACAATAAAAGTCCAATATTTAAGAGTCACATTAGCCTAATCCTCGAAGAGCTGTATTATGTTTTACACCACAAAAAACAGGTTGTAATAAAATGTGACCTGCATAAAATCTCCTTTAATTATTTTCTAAATATCTAAAAGCAAATAAATAAACACCAAGAACACTATAATTAAATATGTATCACTGGGCTCATCTTTGAGACCAAGACCACAACATTACTGAACACAATAATCCAATTTCCAAGTGGCTCAAAACCAAAAGCAATTAACAAAATATAAAGGCACATTTTTCAATTTCTCACATTATACTTCATGCTTAGGTCACATAATATAGTAACGGGTACTTCTGAAGTTGTGCAGGGTTTTTGAGCACAATATAAGGAAAAGGGGTAATATTCTATAAGATGTTATAATGATATGGCTTTCTGATCATATCTGAACTTCCACATAATCAGATTAAACGTGTTAGTATTGGAATAAATATATATATGGGGATTGGAATTTGGAACTAAAGCTAAGTAGACCCATGCTCGTATCTATTATTTTACTATTGTGAGAGTAGAAATACATAGATTAAACTGTCTGTTAGCAGTGTACAGAGTGGGTTTGACGTGCTTTATCCTTAAATGTGTTTATTATCCTCTCATCCCAAGTTACATCAACAACCTGAGCTAATCAAAGTAAAGCTAACTCACCTGAGAAGCTTCTGGAGCGCGGTCCTCGTTTGTCTAAACATGATTAAACCACATAAATCATGAACTTGTTAAAAAAGTTAATGTATTTATTCGTTTACTGGATAAAATGCTGCATTGTCATAATGACTAGAGCCTCATGCAATGTCATGTGTTTGAACTGTACTCGACCCAAGAACAGCCCACGGAGCGTCAGAGCAGAACAGGAAGTCCCGCCCACCAACATCCTGGTTTGTGATTGGTTGAGAGACTAAGAAGAACAGATATGATTGGCTGTAGACACTAACATTAGCAAAACAGCTAAAAGTGAACATTTTACCAAACAAGCAACGTTTGAATTTTTATTAGACTGTATACTATAATTTAAATATATTCAATTCGTTATTTTTACATAGATAGTACCTTTACCTTTCTTTAGTGTGATTTTCTCTGTTTTCCACCAGATGTCGCCACAGAATAATGTTTAATTTTGTGAGTTAGCTTAATGAGCACATGCAGCTAGTGCTACTGTGTGGATAATTAAAAACAAAATAAATACATAAATACTGTTTATATATGAGCTGAAACGAAAGTATTTGCTGAAAAGAAATGAAACATCATTGCTCAAGTAAGCTCTGCATTTTACATATTCATCACTGTTTCAAACATTTTCAATTATAGTTGCATGTTTTTCTTTTCAGCTAAACAGTCTATAGTTCATTTATCAGCAAATGCAGGCTGCAACATGTGGTTTATTCATAAATGTGTCTTGATCTATGCAATTATTCACACATAGGGGTGATTTAGAGGCACTACCTGTTCATCACCTGTTCATTTAATCCTAATCCTACAGTCTGCAAGAGCTTGGTTTTCTTTGCTTTTATTAAGTCAAACTCTTTGTTAAACCGAGATCAATTTTGGGCAAAGCCAAGAAACAGAGATTGTGGTGTTTGTTATTCTCTATGATAAAAGCATGAACCCTCACTTTGCAGTGACGAGGTCTGAGCTGTTAGACCCGTTGATTTTCTACCATTTATCTTTTATGGGTCTTAACACTAACTGAAAACGATTTACACTCACTTTCATTCACTGAGGGCAATTATGAGGCTCTTTATGCTCCTTTCTGTGATGTTGGTGAGGATTTCTCTCACAAATCTACCGTCTCAGTCGTCCTTGTGTCCCATTTATGCTGCTTGTGCGACACAGCCTCCTTTTGTGCTGCATTGTTCTGTAAAAAAAACCCAGCTGGATTTGTGACGTATTCAACTCAGATGTATTTTTGTTTTTGTGCACTGTGGCCTTAACCTTATCCTGTCAGTTGTGAACAAATGGCTCTCTTTTATGGTTAGTATAAGCTGTAATTTTTGCTGTTTTGTGGTCGTGTACTTGGACTCACTGAATGTGAAATATGTGGCATTCTACATTTGATAAAACTGTGCAATGGAAAAACAAAGAATAAAAAGTTACAGTAAAATGATGGAGAGAAGGATGGGATTAGTGCAGGTTATTAAAACAACAGTCACTTCTGTTTCCAGCTCCACATCTTTTTCTGCAAAAATCCTTCAGAATTTTATTGAGAGCTACAGTAAACTGCAGTTCTCTTTTTTTCTCTGTGGTTTGAATGATCTTTTGAAGCACCCACGGTCGTGCCTTGTGTTTGCACTGACAGCGAGTGGGAGACTGTGCCGTGGCATGAATAGACGGCCTTGAGGAGAGAAGAGAGAGAAGAGAGAGAAGAGAGAGAAGAGAGTGACAGAGCAGCGCTGTCCTCCAACACTGCAGCCAGAGCACCAACATTATCACGGACTAAAGGCAAAAAAAACACACGTGACTCCAAAAAATTCATCTTTAGACTCGATTCATGACAAGGTTACATAACTAACTCATTTGATAATTCAGATTTCTGTTCTGTCTTCGTTGTTAAACAGTGTCAGGGTCATGACCACATCGACAGAGACCGAGTCATGTCCAAGACAATGATCTAAACAGTCCAAGTCCAGTCTTAGTCCAAGTCCAGTCTCAGGGAGGTCAGTGTTTGTTGAAGGAGGCAGCGTTAGAGTGATGTTTTTAATTGAATATAATATTATTGAGGTTTTCATTCTATCACAACAACAGACAAATAAACCATTAGTGGAACCAAGACCTTTACAAAATAATCTTAAGACCGGTCCCAAGATTGTCTCGAGTAGAGTGTAGCCATGTTTCTTCTGAAGCCCAACATTTTGATCATTTCAATTGGGTTTCCAGACTCCAGCTTTCATCAGCTTTTGTCCAATCACAGTAGTTTCAGGTTAAACCCCTCCCTCTGAAGGATGTAAAACTCTCTTCTAAGTTAAACTCAGAATTCACTTCAAACCAGATCCTTCTTTGAAACCTTGTCTTAAACATGTCATGAATGACTTCCACAGATTTAAGTTAGACTTTCTTCACTCGGGTGTTATGTTGATGTGTTCCAGCTCTTATTTGTTCTCTTTACTGCATTAAACCAAAGAAGAACCTCTGAAATGAAGGGATTTTCTAACCAAACCATGTCATAGTTCCTGTATAGATTAGAGGAAACAAAGCATAAAAAGGCTTTTCTTAAAATTCGTAAATAGAGAAGACTTGCAATATTTCAGTAAAAGTGAAGTGAATTGGTGGAATGTGCTGTGAATGAAGTTGTTCCATTGCTTTATCTTTTAATATAAGTGTCACAAGTGTATTCAGGCTATAAATGTTTTCTGTGACTCATCCAATTAATATCCCCACGAACAGAAATATCGAGCGTCTTTGAGAATAAAAATGGCCCCAGTAGACCCAGTACTTAGTGACGAGACAGGACTCTCCTCAGATGTTTTCATTAGAGCAGATTTCAGACGGATCGGCCGTGCTCTCCTGCCCCATCCACTTTCCTCCTCACCTCCGGGGCCAATTAGGACCGAACCGGAGCAGAAATGAAAACGCAGCGGCAAAACAGCGTTTACTTCAAAACCCTCTGCTTAATTTGAAGATGTCTCTCTGAACTGGGGTTGAATTAGTCGTCTGATCATTTCTTTGATCCTGCAGGTTTTGCATTTGTTGCCAGTTTATTGAGTGGAGACTTCAGGCTGAATGTGTGGAGGATTTCACACGGACGGAGAGTTCCCAGTGGATAAAATCTCTTTCACTTTATCTGACATTAAGGATAGACTGGATCACTGGCAGAGCTCTAGAGGCACTTTCATCGGTTAAAGTAATACAAGGGATCTCAAAGTTAGCATAAACCTTAACAAAGAGAGTTACTTTAATGTGGAGCTAAATCCTACAGTTTGTTTATTGGTGACAGATTCCTTATTCTGGAAAAAACAAGAATCAATGAAATAGACTCAAAGGAACATTTTCTCGAACAAACCTTGTGAAAGGAGGAAAAAAAGAATGATAAATGTTGTATTTTAATCTGATAAATCCCAAACAAAGTCAGCTTTTTGCATCTATAGAGGTTCTGGTTTCAAAATGAGTCTCTTGATTCGTGAAATAAGACGAACCAAACTTGTGTAATGATCCGGTCTGAACTCTGCCTCGAGTTCGTAGACTTTATCCAGTATTTATCATGATGCCGCCACATAACATAAGCTTATGACTAGAATAATGACCTAAATAACCTGTTTAAATCAGAGTCATGTCTCCTCTCACTCTCTGAGGACAAGTATCACCCAAAATGAAAAGATTCTGTTGTGTTTGAGATGTTTGTTTTCACTTCACCAAATGCTATGTGTGAGGATAGTGAACAAATGCAGTGGTTTATTGCTTATTTTACAATTACATTTAAATCCACACTGTTAATGCTACTCTAGAAAACATCAAAATTCAAACATTGTCTTTTTAGAGGCTGACCTCCTCTGTTAGACCTACCACAGCGGATTATTGTGTTTTGTGTTGTATAAATGTCCAATTGGTCACAGATCATTGATTAAATTTGGAACATGCCTTGTTCATGAAAAGCCAGCGTCCTGCTGTCTGCTGTAAAAAGAAACACGTCCTTGTACTTCTCTTCTCTCTAATGTTAGTCTGATTCTTCACAGTTCATCACTGAAAGAAGTCACGTGAACAAAAGTCTACTGACCTGATACACAAAACTCACATGTTTCAGGCTAAGGGCAGATTCAGACTGGTTTTCTTGTGTTGATCTGTAGTTTCTTTTTCATTCCTGATTTGCACAGAGCTGCTCAACTTTAAATTAAATCTGGAGTAGCTTGATTTATGAGCTCGGCCCAATCCCTGCAGCTGATTCTGTTGCTTTGGTTTGAATCTGCCCAAACAAACAATAATTATAGACATTTGTGAAAGGATTTGGTTCTGGTTATTGTCATCTGTACATTTTAATATTTTAAGTTAAATACAACTGCCAGTCACAGCTGTTTCAAAGGTTTCCTCAATGTTAGGCCCTTTTTCTCCTGATGCTTTTCTCTGTACTCTTTCCTCTTGAGACGCCCCCTACTGGTGACATGAGAGTAAACGTACAGAGTTTCGTATTTTCACCTGTTTGTTCACTGACACTGACAGATGTGTGCAGCGTTTCCACCTGCCGCAGCCTCACTTTAACCTCGCTCCGTGTGTTTCAGATCTGCCAAAGCCTTTCCGTGTCACACTTTTGATGTCACGCTCCGCAGAAGGGAGGATTTGGGCAGATGTCGTTCCTTTCATTGTTTTGCTTTTTCCTCTTCACATTTATCATGCATCGCTCGTGAAAAGCCAGCTGTCGAACAGAAAGCCAGTGCCCGGCTGTTGACACACTTTTAAATTATTCATCCCCGGTTTTAATAGACAGCAATATGATTATATACTTTGACAATGAAGAGGAGGGGGCAGAAAAAGAGGGGGATCCTCCAAAATTCATTTCAAACATTCATGCATTTTTAATAAGATGGGAGCTGAGGCTTCACAGAGCGGTGTAATCCCACAGAGTCCTTATCTCTGTCGGAGAAATGTGCAGTCGTTCTGTCACTGTTCGACAAACCAACGACTCCAGAGGCTCAGCTTCAACGCTAAAGGTGCATTCTGTAAAATATTGTAGTGTGTGGTAAAACGCATTGGGCAAATGATGCTTTCGGTAGTGTTTAATCACCATAAAACATCACGGCATTTATTTATGTTGGAAATATAGACATTTAAAGCTCCATCGAACGCAGTAAGAGCTCGGATCCTCAATAACAGCAGCATAAATGACACAAAACTAATGAGGACCACCATCAGCTGGAGCCCAGATATTCTTCTTTACTACAGCTTCATTTTCCTAATAACGACCTTTTAGGCTGATTGATTTTATTTGATATATTAAGCTACATTTGAGCTGAACTAAGGGGAAGGATGCACAGAACACCACACTTTACCATTTATTATGGCTCTAATTACCTTAAACACCTCTTATTTTCATTTCAGAGTCTGATGGCACCAGTAGGAAATACCTGAGCTCAATGAATCTAGTCTAAATACTTTAAATTCAGTCCTGCTGGTGTTGTATTTACTTTAGATGGACTCTTCTTCCTTGTTTAAAGCCTTGTTGACAGGAACAGCAGGATATTATCATAAAAATCCTTTAGCTTTAGCATTAACTGTGTGTTTAGCATTAGCATGATAGCATCAGAAATCACTTGAAAGTCTTAATTGGCTGCAGCCCAACAATAGACGGCAATACCACTGACTTCAATTCATTTTCACTACTATACTTTAACTTCTCCTTATTTCTAAAACAGCATTCAATTCCATCCACATCTTTACACTCAGTCAGACTCTCAGTCACAGTCCCAAGAATTCATTAAGAAGTCGGTCGTAGATCATTTGTCGTCTAATTGGAACAGGTTCAGATGCATAACTTCATTTAGTCGCCTCAGGTCATTCTTGTTGATTTATTTAAAAACTTCCTGTTGTTTCTGCATTGTTTGTACTGATTTTTGTTTTTATTTTACTTTAAAATGACAGTATTTCTTTGTAACTGTGTGCATGTTGCGTTGGGCCTGGGGCTGCAGTGGGACGGGTAATTGTGTAATGTTTATTCATCTGTAATGTTTATTTATTTTGTGTTTTTAGACCCCTTCAAAAACCATCTCAAGGGACAATCCTTTAAGAACCTCAAACTTGAAACCATGAAGTCAGCCTGATATTTGTGCAGCCTTTAGTTCGTCTGAAACAGTTGCAGTGTCCAGTCAAGTAGTAATTATTGAAATGTGTGTTGCTAAAACCAAACGTGATGTTACTGTAGAGTTGATGAAAGCCTACGCCTCTGAGCAACACGTCAAAGTTTAAAAACACAAGTCTCTTTAGTGACTTCTTGGACCAAACTGTGTCTTTCTGACCCTTCCTACAGATCCTGCTCTGCTCGACCTCGCGAGGGTCCTGGTCCGTTTGTCTGAGTCGTAACAAGCCCCCGTCGGCCCAGACAGGCCTACGGTGGGCTGTTGGCCGCGCTTCATAAACGTGGGGGAAATTACACATGTCGGCTCTGACCTGGGCGGCCGTGTAATGGGAAACATGCATAATTAACCTGGAGAAGGGTTATTAGACCCGACGGCGCTGCAGCAAGAGTCAGGGGCTCAGGGAAATATACATGTTCTGTATGTGAGACCGGAGAGAGTAGGAGGGAGTAGGAGAGAGTAGGAGGGAGTAGGAGAGAGTAGGAGGGGGTAGGAGTGAGTAGAAGAGAGTAGAAGGGAGTAGGAGAGAGTAGGAGAGGGTGGGAGAGGGTAGGAGAGAGTAGGAGAGAGTAGGAGAGAGTAGGAGAGAGAGTAGGAGAGAGAGTAGGAGAGAGTAGGAGAGAGGAGAGAGGAGAGAGAGTAGGAGAGAGAGTAGGAGAGAGAGTAGGAGAGAGTAGAGAGAGAGAGAGGAGAGAGAGAGAGGAGAAGGAGAGGAGAGAGTAGGAGGGAGTAGGAGAGAGTAGGAGAGAAGAAGGAGGAGAGAAGGAGAGAAGAGAGAGTAAAAAAAAAAGAGAAGGAAAGAAGAGTAGGAGAGAGTACGCTCTGTTGACAAGTTTCAGAGTTCTTTTTCCAACTCTAGTAGGCGTTCACATTTTCAGCTGTAGATATTGTTTTTCTGAGTTTCCAAAGAGCACCTGAATGCAGCACTAGTCATACTCTCTTCTTGTATCAGTCATTGTTGCACCGACAACAAAGTGATTTCATTTTAGAAACAGAATAATTCGGTCGTTTCTGTCAGCGACCGGCCTGCAGAGCGCCCCTCTTCCTCCTCCTCTTCGTCGTCTCACATCCTCCGGCCTATCGCTGTCGTCCAGTCGTCCCGTCGTCCCGTCGTCCCGCTGCTGGAGATGAGCGCCCTGTCCTCGTGTGGCCGAGGGAAACGCTCACAGGCTTATCTCCTCCGGCGGCGCTCACCTGGAAAAAGGAGTCTCCCGGCTTCACTGAGCAGCTTCCACAGATGAAACCCACACTCCAAATGTCAATATCAGACAAACGCTTCATCTGGAATTAGCTCTGTGTGTGTGTGTGTGTGTGTGTGTGTGTGTGTGTGTGTGTGTGTGTGTTTGAAGGGAACAGGCCCGAGGAGGCTTCTGGCTCCAGGAAGAAAACAATTCAAAATGCACACAACTTTTGAGGTTTGTTTAGGAGCAACAGTTGTTTAACATACAGTTTTTGACAGTTTCCTTCAAGTTATGTGGCGTTACTGAATTTGTTTCAAGAGAGTAATGTTAAACAGACTGTACATGATATTTTTTTCTTCTAGTTGTGAAAATGGTTTAAGCCCAAACAGTCTTTCTGATCCATCTCCTGTTTATTCTGAGGGATTGTAATAGATGAGAACCTCTATTCAGGAACAGAAAACCTTGCTTGAAAAAAGGAGCGCTCCCATTGGTCGACACTTGTCACATGACGTTCCAGGAAGTTGAATAGCTGCAGATAAAGTGTATTTTCAGCTGAATATGTCTTTTAACAGAGAAACAGCTGAAAAAGAAAAGCATCAACAGAAAAACTAAGGTCTGGTCATTAGTATTTTGTGGTTTTATTTTTTAATAAAAGAGAAGCAGGAGAGGTCTCTAGACTGATTTTGGAGGAGAGTCTGAGACAGAGACAAAAAAAGAACATCAGGGACTGAGGTTTATCTCTAATGTGAATGGAAAAATGACTAAAATCCAAGCCCTAATTAAGAAGATCAAAGTTCACAACCAACACAATCCAAGACTAAATATCTGTGCTGAAGTCTTGTCAGAACGCTGTAGATACTGATCTACAGGATGAATATTAATGTACACTAATAACACCAGATCTGTTGATTGCGTTCGGAATAACTTTACAGGTGATTATTCTCTAACACAATCACAAAGTCTTTCATTAGTCCCGTGTCACGTGTGTTTCCATGGAGACGGTGTTGTGCTCCCGAGAGTCAGACGGAGGCAGCATATGGAGCAGCAGCAGCAGCGTGTTCAGGAGTGTGTCACGCTGTAAATATAACTCACACATGCTCCTCCGTGAGCGTCCGAGCAGCCGTTTACACATTTAATGGAGTTAATGCAAGAAAATGAAGAACGGGAGACAGTTACGTTCAGTTTGAACAGAGCAGTGAGCGGTAGAGTCGACCCGTGTGATGGCAACGACTTTAGAGCTGCAATGATTGGTCGGTACAATCAGTTTTAAAAATGTTTCCACTGGAGCAGTTTCCATTTTCAAAAAGAGTCAAAAAGCAATGTATAAAAAAAACGAGAAGCAAAAAGAAAAGCATTAAACAGAAATCTTCTTGTGATAAAGATTCCAACTGGTTTTAAACAGAGTCAGCGTCATGAGGCTCTTCAAACATCGCACTTATTAACTATATTTTACACAACACAAGCAGAACCTGTGACATTAAATAGTGAAACTCTCACAGTTCCTTGAATTTATTATAAAAAGACAGAGAATAAACCGGAAACAATCTAATGTTTACTGCAGCAGTTTCCAGAATCTACATCATTACACTCCACGGTTTACTCTCTGCTTTATGTTCATTTGTGGAAATGGATCCAAGATATTGAAACTTCGAATCTGATTTATTTATCACAAAACTCAAACATGTTGTTATAAACTTTACGTATAAACCATGGTCAGTCCAATAAAGAAGAGGGTTGTCATTCGGCTGCAACAGGACACGTTTAGTTTAGTTTAATTAAATAATAAACCTTGTTCAAATGACTGAATGAACGCCTTGTTGCACAGTTCAACAACACTCCTTCAGTAGCGCTGCAGGTGGAATAATAATTACATTAGAATAGAAAGTATAGCGTGAACATTTGAATAGGACTCGAGTACGTATCAACAATGACTTGAACCGTTCGTCTTAAAAGAGAGAGACCTGTTGAAACGAAGGCTCTGACTGTTGTTGAGCCCGAGGCAGAGCTCTTAAACGAGTCTCTGGTGAAAACAGAATAGAGAGGTTCACTCTGACGGACGGCTCCTGTTTTTATTTAGACTCACTGCCTCGTTCCTTTTACAGTAAATCAGTGCCTGACTCGTTCACTCGTTCCTGGAGCTGCTGATTATCGGAGCGTGACATGTCTCGATGCCTCAGAGTCGTGTGACGCGTCCGGAGCTGGTTCACGCAGGTTTTGTGACCTCTGTCGTCCGGTTTCTTGAGGACTTGAGTCTCTGGGACTGTGACAGTACTGCCCTCTTCCGGGTTTAGGTCTCTGAACCTAGATCACCTCCGTAATCAATGACAGTGTTTGTTTTCTCTTGCACTGAACTAAAACTGCAGAATGTGCCGAATGTTCTCCAATCTACATTTTGTTAGTATTTCTTATGATGTTGCATTTATGGTCCTGAATTATCTCGTATTTTGGATGTGCTGACAGTTGTCTCAGTTTTATGAATGGTCTACGGCCAAATCTCTTTTCATCGTTTTAATGGGCCCTCCGGCACATTTAGTGGCTGATATTTTTGGCGCTGTGCACATTAATCAGAGACAAAAGGGCCACCACAAAATGAGACTTACTATTACCATTATTATAACCATTTTAGAAAGAAGAAATGAGGGTTAAAAATGAAGCGCAAAGTGGAATGAATTAAAGTGAATTCACAAACTGATGCGTCAAAATAAGGCATAAAAAGGAGATTAATGTTAAAAACTGGCACTAAAATTCCGTTTAAACAAACTCGGAACCTTTTGCACACGGCACCGTCCACGAATACTACGGCAACACCACTTGGACAAACACTATTTAATATTTACTCCATCTATTTTACAATATTTTATCTTTATCATTTAAATATAGAGGCACTGACTTTGTAAAAACACGTTTATGCTGCAAAACAACACAGAATGAGACTAATAAAACTGAGCTGATACTGACATTTGCTTCTTTGATGATTGCAGCACAGTTTTTTAAAATAAACTGTGCTGTGAAACTGTGTTAACATCACAGACTAACGGACGAATGGAGAAGTGTGATCGTCCCGAATCAGAAACGACGAAGATAAAAAACAGAGAAAATAAACGTGTTTCAGCGTCGATTCGGGACGTCCCACGAGGCAGCAGCCCCTCATCTTCATCATCTTCATCGTCGTCTGTCACAAACTGGTTCTAACTGGAAACACTGGAGAACGACAGATTAGAACTGACACGATTAAATAAATGAGTTACTGATTTAGAATTGGACTATAGGACCGGACCAGGACCAGACCAGGACTAGAACCAGACCAGACCAGACCAGGACCAGACCAGGACTAGACTAGACCAGAACCAGACCAGGACCAGACCAGGACCAGGACCAGGACCAGGACCAGGACCAAGACCAGACCAGGACCAGGACCAGACCAGGACCAAGACCAGAACCAGGACCAGGACCAGACCAGGACCAAGACCAAGACCAGGACCAGACCAGGACCAGGACCAGGACCAGGACCAGGACCAGGACCAGGACCAGACCAGGACCAGACCAGACCAGGACCAGGACCAGACCAGGACCAAGACCAGAACCAGGACCAGGACCAGACCAGGACCAAGACCAGACCAGGACCAGGACCAGGACCAGACCAGGACCAGGACCAAGACCAGACCAGGACCAGACCAGGACCAGGACCAGGACCAGACCAGGACCAGACCAGGACCAGGACCAAGACCAGGACCAGACCAGGACCAGGACCAGGACCAGGACCAGACCAGGACCAGGACCAGGACCAGACCAGGACCAAGACCAGAACCAGAACCAGGACCAGGACCAGACCAGGACCAGACCAGGACCAGACCAGACCAGGACTAGACCAGACCAGGACCAGGACCAGACCAGGATCAGACAAAGACCAGATAAGGACCAGACAAGAACCAGACTAGACCTAGTCCAGAAACAGACACAACATTAAATGCTGTTAACAATAATAATAATAGTAATACTTTACCTGAACTATTATGAGACGTTTCTAGAGACTCAAGTATTATTAAATATTTTATTGGTGGTTGAATAAATGATTGTAAAGGCTACTACATTCTCACCAGAGACTCGTTTAATCCAAGAGAAAGAAGGTGTCGTTCAGAGGAGCATGAAGATGAAGCTGGGACTATTCTCTACAAAGAATTAGTCCGGTCCCAGTGGATTTGAGTTTAGTTTTGAGGAAGTGGAACAAATGGACACATGAACCTGTTGAACCAAACCTGGATATGTCTCCTTTAGCCACAAAACAACACAAAACAACACAACACAAAACAACACAAAACAACACAAAACCTAAAGTTAAACCCTGCCATTCTCTTCACACATGGTCTTCTTACTGTGTCTGGAGCATTAATGGCACATAAGGTTTACCATAACGGAAAACTGATGAGAAATTCTTGTAAATATCACAGAAAGATTAATAAATGAGGCTAATATTGTGTAGTGTATTGAATAAGACTGACCCAAGCAACAGAAATAAGCACATTTTCGATTTAAATCACCTGAAATACTATATTGACACAGTTTTATTCGCTTCTCTTTGCACTTTATAAAAATCTTGCTTTAAATTTAGTCAATATTAGATGGAAACACGACTAATGAGTCCTTAATGCAGCTGCAATAACCACATTCGAAGGCTGCAGAGGAATTAAACTCTCAGGAGACGAAAATAATTACCTTTCCATGAAATGCACATATTTTCAATGTGTTTCTCTTTAATTTTGTCTATAATTGAATTCCGTACCCTCGAGGTGTTATCGTGCCTCAAAAAATAAACTCACTTTGCAAACAGTGTGACAGAAACTCATCCTGATCCTCCGTGGAGTCACTCTGGGTCTGATCTGATCTGGATGTCAGTCAGGACGGGTTTGGATTGACTGACGCCGACAAAAACTCAAATAAATGACTTAAAAAACAGGGGTATTTGCAGATGCTCAGACACATGTGGACTACAAAGAGGCTGGGGTTGGTTTGTAGAGCTTTCATTAAGAGTGATGGAGTTGTGGAGCTATCGTTTGATCACTGTTTTATCTTTTTTTTTCCCAATTACTGCTCGCCGTGCGCCGCCGACGGGACTCTGAGCGTGACAGGCTTCAAGTGCACATCCACAACACACAAATGGAATAAATAATACACAACAGAGACGCACTCGGAGAATAAGGCTTTAGTGAACTCTGAACGGTTCCAGAGAGGACTAACCCAGAGTAAAAGTAAAGTGGTCTGTTGATTGGACGAAGAAAAAGGGCCACACTGTGTTTTAAACTCGGACCAGTAAACTGTAAACTAATATAAATGACATGAGAAAACCTGTAAATGGACATTTCTTGCACAGACTGATTAGTATAATGTTTGATAAAAGTGGAGGCTGATATTATGTTCTTTGAAAACTAACAGTTTCTTGGCAAATAAGACACATGGTTCTGACTGTACTTCAATAAAATAGCTCTGTCCGCTCCATATTAAAAACTTGAAGTGTGAATGGAGCAAAATGGATCCAAGAGTACAATGTATTGAAGAAAAATGGCCAAATATATGCTGTCTTAAATTGTAAATAATTTGTATTTGTTAATGCTCAACGGGCCGCTTAGTTTACCACTGTTCTAGATTTATATTAGGGTTGGAACGGATGGAGAAAAGTGTCAGGTGTGTCGTGTGATTAAAAAGTAGAAGCAGTAATGAAAGGAAAGGTTTAGAGACAGTTTAGAGACGGAGGAAGAGTTAAAGGAAGCAGAGCTGAAGGTGTAGAGGTTCTCTTTAGGACACGGTCCACTGTCCTCACGCTGAACCGTGGCTTGAATTTTGTTTTTTGTTTGAGGGTCATCTAACAAAATACCTACAGCCCCCACAAACAGAATTCACTCTTTTATCTCCAGGAGCAGGATCAGTTTGAACACATCCAAACACTTAAAGAAAGAGAAGAGAAAATACTCTTGATCCAAACTCAGCAGTAAGATCTTGGTTCAGAACAAGACTGACCTTAATCCAACAGAAAAAAACACTGCTTCTACGTGAAATATTAGAGAATTTCACCGGAAAGATCGATCTAAAGCTTTATATAGAAGATGTTTGTGAAGGAAAACAGTCTAATATTCCCTTTTCTTCACAAAACAATAAAAAATTCAATCATTTTTTGGTTCATGTTTAATGGAAAGTGCAGTGATCCCAGTTCCTTTGTTTCACTTTACTGATACTGCTTCTGTCCAGTTAAAGTACATATTAAAGGTGTATTTAAAGTAGTTAAAGGTGATTATTAGACCATAAAACACTAACTAAGGTACAGTCAGTGAAAAGTGGAAGACACACACAATAAAAGTCACAACAAACAAGAGGCAAAAGAAAAGCACAAAATGATTCACTTTTCATTAACCTCAAATATGATTTATGCTCTTGTTTTTGTGGATCTATTGGAAACACAAGCCTCTGTTGTGTTTACCAGGACTTAACCAGACTGTACCAACACAAACGTACAGAACTACTGAATGGAAGTGTGTTTTTACTAATCACACACCAAACAATCAGGCTTTTTTTCAGATTGTGAGCATTTTTACTTGTTTTTACTTGATTATCCGTGTTTTATCCCAAATGTTTTCACAAATCCATGTCACATTATATTTTTATCTGTTCATAAATAATTAAAATAAGCTCTCTTTTACTCTTGTTAGAGTTTGTGTTATTGTGTTCTGTACCTGTTCCTTTAAACTCACCCTCCTCGCTGCGACTGCGGGATGTTTGAAGTCAGAAACAGCGCGGATCAAAGTGGAACACAAAAGCTCCGTGTGGGGGGCGCGTCTCGGGAGCCGACGGGGCGACCCCCTCTTCGTGCCCCTCCCCAGACTTCCCAGGAGTCACCGCTCCCTCTTTTCTCTCCCCATTACAGGATGACATCACTCCCGGTGAGATCATCCCGGATTTCACCTCATTATCGTGTCTCTCTCTGTTTCTGCGTCGCTGGGTTTGAGATCTGCTCTGAATCTGCAACAGGAGGATAGTCTTTATTCAAATCTGACAGTTTTGATCATATTTAGTATTGATAATGCAGAGTCCAGAGTCGACGTGTGTGAGCTAAAGAGAAAATACTGAAGATTATTATCTTAACTAATGCAAAATGTAATAGACATGCTGCATAATGAAGTGTAACAGTATTCTTCTGTTAGTGAGACTTTTAAATAATCTCTTAAAAACAGTTTTATAGACTGACCATTTTATGATATTAATCACTGTATTTATTTTGTATTTATTTTGTATTATAGTGAAACATAACATAAACATACTATTAAGTCAATTATTCTATTTTTTATATCTTTTGTTCCTCATCATTTCTTTTCATTCTGTTTCCTAATGTCACCTCTGTCTCATTGTTGATTCATTTTGTTGCTGCTGTTTTATTGTTTTACTAAAGTACTATATAAATAAAGATTATTATTATTATTATTATGGATGGGTCGGCTAAGAAATGCATTAATACGAATCAATATTTCACAGTAATATCATGTTTGGGACATGATATTACTGCAGATCCCATCATGGGCCCATCATTCTCTTCTATTAATATCCTTTTTTCACAGATAATTCCTGCTACAATAAGCTTTAGGAGATTACACAGTCAAACAATAACAATTTAAACCATGTGACAAGGTAAACAACCCTCTTGTCGTGACTGTTCCGTGATTTGAACGCTTTATTAGCCGAGTTCTCCATGTTCCTCTTTCATGTGAGGACTCGGTCGGCTCAGACTCTGATGTTACTCCCACATTATTTACCTGTTTTAACGTCTTCTCTAAGGCCTCCCTCTTTTCTTGCCTCGGCGTTTCTTCTTTTACCAGCCCTCTGACTCGAGCGAGAGCGCCGCGTTAGCTCCCGAGGTGACGCCAACACAGCAGCGTCCCTCTAAGGCCACGCAACTTTCTTAATTAAAGGCATAAATTTCCTCTTCTGTGCTCTTCCTGCTGCAGAACTATGAGGCTTAGAGTGGAGCGAGTGAGAAGGCAGAGAAATAAAGAGTGAAATAAAGAGAGAGAAGCCGGAGTTACTCGGCTGTGCCACTGTGGCGGGTCCTTCAGGAGCCTTCTCCAAACACATTTACATATTGCTTTGATGAAAGAACACGGTTATTTGGTTTTATTTGCATCAGAGGAACATGTGAACAGCCACCTCACCAAAATTAGAAACTGAAAATGTGCAAAAGAAGGTAGACGACCAAAATAAATAGTATTACTGTAAGAATATTGAATCTCTTCACTTACTTTATCAGAACAGCTCCACGTATTAAACACAAACCAATAAATGTTTTTTAACTGTTGATCTCCTGCTGATGGTTTAACTGAGTATTTGGGTAAATGTGTGTCCCTCTTTGAACCTGAAAGTGTTAAGTTCTCAAGGCTTTTTCAGGAAGGACAGGGTTAATAACATGAGCACTGACTGTTTAATGACATTTGGGACACATTTGTTTAATAAAACCATATCCCATTTGTAATATTTGAACTGTTTCAAGTTTCAAACGGTTCGAGTCCAAGTTACTTTCAGGTCGTCAGTGTCTGAGTCACTAAAAAAGGGTTTAAGGAGAGTCTAAAAGTGTGTTCACATTTATGGTCTGCTTCATTAGTTCGCACCAAAACTGAAACCGATCCATTTAGTTCCAGAGGGTTCAGGCTGGAGTTTAAAACTGAACCAAACCCAAAAACACACTTAAGAAACACTCTGATGCTGCTGTTAGCTCAAATGCTAATATGCCATTTAACCATCGCATTTAACCATCTCAGTGCTTTATGTTTGCCCACTGCACTGTTTTTTAGTTGGACAATACTGTTTTAGTTTGTTTTTCCTGCACTCTGAGGTTTATACGGAGCATTCACACTGATCACAACAGAGCAACCTCCAGAGTCTGTTTGAACCGCACCAAACTCGAGTCGTTGTGCACTCCTCGTCCAATTCCAAGTCCGAGTTATCAGTTCAAGTCCAAGTTGAGTCATGAGTCTGTGTTTGAGAATAAATGAATCCAAATCACCACAAGTCCAAGTCCCAGTCACTTCCTTCTGTTTGTAGCAGTCGGTTCTACACTGACCTTACCTTCAATATTCACTCTTTATGAAATAAGTTTATTCAATGAGAACCAAGAGAGTTTTACAAAGAGATGACTCATAAACCTCTGCATAAAAGCTTATATTTTAACTCAAATGACCGCAGTCTACGTATGTCCAGAAGTAATGTATTACTAACTATAGACATACATTAAAAGTAAATGACACACTTTAAATCTTGACTTTATTTTGTCTCAATAAGCAGCTCCTGTAACAGACCCATCTTTCTACTCAAACAGATTCCTCTAATAAACACTTATTTGCATAAACTCGACACTAACGACCAATCGTTGTTCCTTAATGGCCTCATATTTCTCTAATTGGATGAGTGTGCAAAAGTAATTAATTAGCAATTACTGTCTAATGGATGCATATTCATGAGCCCACAGCCAATTAGCTCCCAATAAATAACTCAATAGGAGCCGATCACTGACGATGATTATCTCAGACATGTTCAGATTCTGTTCCCTGTGTTTAACAGAACTCTCGTAGATCGGACTGAGTCACATTTGAGGAAAACGAACCAGGATTTATTATGTGTCTGTTTGGAATTCTGCAAAATTAAATGCAAAAAGATTGACAATTAAGTTACGAATAAGACATAATTACAAACTTTTGAATCATTACTTTGCTTTGATTTGTAATCTTTTATTATTTTTGGTTTTTTTTTTTAGAAATGATAAAAGTAGTGCTCATTGCTAATATTGTTCTGTAAAACAAACAGGATACAAAGACAAAAAGAGAAGAAGTTATGGACGACTGTAACAGTAAAATACATTTATGGAAAACAGCAGCATCAGAATGAGGTCAATAAACCACAGCTAAATATTGAAAATGCCCCTTATTCCTTCAAGACCAAAAAGTACCTCATACTGTTATACTACTACTGTTATACTACTACTACTGTAAAGTAAGTACTCATATCTGTGTTGACAATTACTCGACTTATTCTGAAAAGTGGTCTTGAGACCTTCCTGAACTCCCTTTCTCACATAAAATATATATCCATGACTTTTTCTCTTGTTCAGATCGAAAATAGACAATAAACATTACAAAATCTGACATTTTTGATAGTTATAAGTGTCCTGCAGCTGAACACTGTGGTCTTTTTGGTCCGTTTTCGTTGCAATACCTCGAGTGGCCACTAGTCAAATTGTGGGCAGAAGAAAGGGGGCGGGGCTTTACTCAGATCCATCCTCCATCCGAGCACCTGTCCCCAATCCAAACTGAACCAGACAAAAGACAAAGAATACACATGTCTCCGGACCAACAATCACAATACTGTCAGATATTGAGTTAAACAGAGATTTATATTTATTTTAACGTTGTAAACATTCAACTGTGTCCTTAGTGTTTGAGATTTGTTTTGTAATTGAGTATTGCTCTTTAAAAAAGTTGTTCACGAAGGCGTTGAAAGTACAAACCCCCCTCTGTGTAGGTACTAAATGCTTTATGTTTCCCCAGTGTCATTTTAAAGCATATTGCAGAGAACAAAGCCCATCGTGCAGCGCTGATGAAACGACAGCTCTACAAGGACGCGGCGGCACCTGCGAAAACAGCCTGACACCGGTTTGATCAAAAAGAGGCAACTTTTGAAAGTGCATAAGCAAATAAAAGGAATTATTCATAAATAAATGACACCCGCGCTCCGACACATCTCTGCTCCGTCTCCAAACGAGGACTTGTCATCTTCCGCTTGGGGTTTTTTTTTTTAATCACCGTATCTCCGCCGATGTAAACGGAGAGGATACGGAGCCGGGAGGCGGGTTGTCACGGTAACGGGGCGATGCACTCGGCCTCGACCCCGTATCCAGATGGGACCCGGAACGATCCGCGAGGAGGGGGACGCCTCGGGGGAACCGCCGGGTCAGGGACCGAGGGGGGAGTTAACCGCGGATTAATTATGAACTGTTAGGAGTCACTAAGAGAAGACAGATGTTGTTTTCATTTCTGCAGCAAAAAAAACATCTAATCACAACAAAAAGGTGTCTGGATGTTCTTCTGGAGCCACTCTCTCCTTCAATAGAATCTGAATGGTACATAGTAAATACATAAAGAGTGAATAAAGAATAGAAAAGGAGTTACTTTCACTTCAGATAAAAATAAATAAAATACCTCCATAACTCCCAACTTTCCTAATTGTAAGATTAAGTACATTTATTCCCAGAATTTCAAATCTTATTTCCACTGGAGCCGTTTGTTCCAAAAATCAAACTGTGCTGTACCACTTTGTAGACGCCTCTCAAGAATGTGGTCCACTTTCAAAAAGGTGGAGCTAAACGCTGAAGGAGCTGTTGGATGAAAGATAATCCTCACACGAACCTTATTGATTGAGTTTACTGTTATTTAGGCTGTTCTTATTTTCCTGTGAACTCATTGTTGTAGTTAATGTAAATGTATAAATGTCTGTAACAAATCCTTAAATACTCAGTCGTTTAACAATAAAGTATTTATTTCTGTGGCGCTGTAGAAGAAACAAGGCTGAAGTGAGAGTAGATTGAGTACAGCTAAACAGCTCCAATCAATCTGTCAATGTCAGATCAATTCATTTAGTTTTTGATTTATTTGAAGAGACCTCGACGATGAGTAAATTCCAAATAAAACAGCATGATTTAGATTAGAAAACCCAGTGGAAATAGAGCTGATGGTGATTTGACTAGTTCATAAACGTGATAAAGGTTATGTATAATGTGTGCTTTAAAGGAAACATAAACAAGAGGTAATGGAACTAAAATTATTCATTTCACTTGGTTTAACAGAGCTTTAAATGTCTATATTACCAAGATACACACCTGTAAAGAGTGTTTGATGCAACAATAAAACACAAATATATAAAACGTTTCATACAATTCATCATAATACAACATAAAGTGGACGTAGCCTGGTGTTATTTGTCTTTTAGCGACATTAAGTCGTTTATGGGTCTTTTTTCAAAGGAGATTATCACTGACAATGTCCAGAGAAGGCTTTAACGTCCACATTGTGCTTGAAAATGAAAATATCTCCTGTCACCGAAGCCCCTAAAGCAAGACAAAAAGTCATTTACCCGTTTTATGGCTTTAAATATGAAAAAGTAGCGCGGTGCAGCTTTAGCCTTTCAAAATCTATAATGTCATATCGGCAAATGTCACGGGCGTAAATAAAAGCGTGCGTGAGTTAACTGCTACAGCGGCCCGTATCGATCCTGGATGGTAACTAAATCTACCTGTCACTGCTGCGCCCTGAGCGTCCAGAGCGAGGTGTGTGTTTGTGTGTGAGGAGGGGGCCGCGGCGGCTAACAAGCCCGTTGTTTAGCCGACGTGTCACATGAATCAGGCCGACGGGATGATGCTCTCTGGAAGCGGGGCGGCCTTGTAAACACCAAGGTCGAGGCGGCTCCGCGGGGAGACGTAAATGGGTCGTATACACGGGAACAAGGCCAGAGGGGTCACGCAAACATGACCCACAGCAGCACCTCGTTTGCACTCGCTCAGACTGCTTTATTACACGTTTCCATGACGACGGTTAGGAAGCTGATCGGAGTTATAGTCACCTTACACTTAAACAGACTCTACCTGATATTTTTCTTCCTCTGGTTTAAACCCAAATAGTTTATTGTAAAATCAATAATTTGTGTAAAAACAGTCTTTCTGATCCATCTACTGTTTATTCTAAGGGATTGTAATAGATGAGAACCTCTATTCAGGAACAGAAAACCTTGGACAATCACATGCTCCAAAAAGGAGCGCTCCCATTGGTCGACACTTGTCACATGACGTTCCAGGAAGTTTAATAGCTGCAGATAAAGTGTATTTTCAGCTGAATATGTCTTTTAACAGAGAAACAGCTGAAAAAAAGACTGAGTGGAGCTTTCACACTGATTTATCCAGGACTTTTCCACTTCATCTGTAGGTTCTTTTTTTTTTCTTTTGGTAATGTCATCAGTAACAACGATAAAACAAACGAAAAATGAACTTCAGAGACGGACAATATGACACTAAATGGAATAAAACTGCACAGAATGGGTACTAAAAACTAACCCAAGCTGATAATATTTAGGATTAAGCTATTCCCTCTGAAATATAATCTATTCAAAGCTCTCACAATACCTTTCTTTTTAACACTGCATCTGTTGAGTTAGTCTGTAAATGTAGTGTATGTACTAAATGTTAATTAAAGTTAAAATGGTATTAAAACAAACGAAAAAGGCAATACTTTCTTCTTCTTAAAAGCTTGAGCAGTGCAAACCTTTTTTTATAACTAAGTACCAATTTAATAGTTCATCCTGTATTTATAGACTTGAACAGAGACAGTTATAATAAAGCTGTCAGTGTATTAAGATTAAACTGTTCAGGTAAATGTCTGAAGTAAATCCTGTTATTCTCAAAAGAGTATCTTTAACATCTGCAGTTGTCAGTCAGAGTGATGAGCAGCGTCACGTCGGCTCAACATCTACAGACGACGAGCGACTGGTGACGATCTGCTCCGACAAACAACAAATCCTTCAGAAAGCCGTTGATCGACAGAAGAATCCCTTTTGGAAGCTCATTGAAAAGGTTTAATGTAAAAGCTGAAGCAAAACTCAGCAGGAAGATAAAGTCAGGGAATGTATGTACAGTATATTGCTATAAAGGCTTTATTTTGCAACCAAGCAACGCTCTTTTAACAGAACAATAGGTTAGTTTTACAATCAGAATAACAAAATTAGACTTAGATCTATTCAAAAACAAAATAATCTGATCAGATACTTTAAGAAACTCCAGATCCTGTCAAATCAGTCCCATCCAGCTCATCCCTGGTGATAAATAATCTTTTTTTCCTGCATCTATTTTATCTAAATGTTTAAAATTGTCTGAAAACACACTTGGCTGCTCTGCTGACAAACAAAACATTTTCACGACTGGAAAACTGGTCAATTACGATCCTATTTTTTTGAGAAAGTGTAAACCGTGATATTTCTGCCACTGCTCTGTTCACTGTCCATACCCCACACATACCCCACACATACCCCACACATACATTAACCACTCCCTCTTCAGCCCCTGCCCTCGTCTCGTTCCCGGTCGGACCGAGCCCACTGGGGGCCCTGAGGCGGGAAACAAACACAGTAATTGGCTCAGTTTATCGTTGACTGCATTGTGTGTCCCACATTTGATCTGCACCGCGGTGGCAGCCTGCTCCGGGACGAACGGCCAACGAGTTCAACCATGAAACGGCCTCGACTCAGGGCCATTAGGACGGGACACTAAATGTTTGGTGTCGGTGGGGCCTGGAGTCAGAAGAAACAAGATCAACTCTTTCTCACTTGAACTAATCTAGTGGAAACAGTTCAG
The DNA here is from genome assembly GCA_036850595.1 of Rhyacichthys aspro. NCBI lineage: Eukaryota > Metazoa > Chordata > Actinopteri > Gobiiformes > Rhyacichthyidae > Rhyacichthys > Rhyacichthys aspro. The sequence continues at coordinate 2,505 of CM072164.1, read as the reverse complement.
ACATGACCCGGTCAAAAACACAATGTAGTGGGTTAAGTTGTGTTAAAAAACAAACTGAACATAGATGTGCTTCTCCTCCAGCAGTGCTCAGTTTGTCCTCTCTGGGCCGTTGTACGAACAGGAAGTAATGAAACTAAAATGGCGTCTTCTGCAGAGTTCTGTGGAATATATTTATAAAGACAGATAAATGCAGGAGAACTGTGCATCCTTCACTCAGTATATTTTAAGAACTGCACAGTAAACAACCATAGTACACCCAGTTTGTTTTTTTTTTTGTTTTTTTAAGAAGTAGCTCCTAAAAAGAGTTTTGTGACAGATAAAATGTCTACGGTATAAATACATTCAAATAACACAAGAGACAGAACAGCATCTGATCATCGTAAATCTCTTGTACAACACATTTTTTCATGTTGTGTTCAATGAAGGAAATCATTTTTGTTTTTGTTTTTTTGGTGGAAAGAGGCTACACGACTAATATATTAAACAGAACACACACATTTATGATTTTCTGTGTGATTTTGTATTTTTAAGGCTCTTGGGACGAATTGTTTTATTAAATATAAATATATGACCCATACACTTTGAGTAAAATTTGTGTCTTTGTGTAAACCGTAGCATAGCATAGCATAGCATAGCATAGCATAGCATAGGATAGTTAGAGTTGTTGTTGCATTAAAACCTGTGAGTGGTTGATAGAACACTGCAGAGGACCAGATTTGGCCCCTGAGCCTTGTGTTGAACATGTGTTCTAGTCGACGCAACAAATAGACTCTGATTTTTACCACATATTTTCTTCTCCCTGGAGCTAAACATCTATTTTATTTTTTTTATTCCTCCTGACTGGTTGTTAGTTTTGATTTGTGTTTATGAGAAATCCAACGAGTCCAATCTGGCTTTAATCTAAAGGAAAATCTAACAGTTTTCAAAATGGAAACGGAGCCGAGTCATCTTCTCAAATTTACTGTCAATGTCAATATCTCATTCATGAATAAAACATACCATTTCTTTGCCCTTATGCTCGAGCAGAGAGAAAACACACTGTGCATTTCCGCTTTTGTGCTTTCATTCATTCAGCTGCTCGTCTGTATTTACAACACACTCTTTTGTTTGGGGCTCGTTCCGGTGCGTTCAGGGGTCGGGGGTCGTTCTCTGGGGCTCCTCACTCTTTCTGTTCAGTTACGGAGACATAAACGATGCATTTGTGGGCAGCGGACGATAGAGCGGCGTCAGGAAGCGTCTGTGTGGTCTGTTTTCTAATTTGGTGAAGACTTGTCATCCTTGGGGGACTTTATCGGATGAAACTGTCCCAATTCTACACAATGCATTATCTTTAAAGACACTTTCTGCACTAATTGAAGTCACTCTTTTCACAGAAGAGTGGAAAGCTCCTGGTCCACAGCTCGAGTCAGATAATCCTGGCTTTAATAAAAGACATGACCTGACTCGTGTTGTGACGAAAGTTATCTAATGTCTCCAGGTGCTGTTGTTAGGAATTAGAAAAAATGAGGAGTTTGATGTTTGACGTAGTCCATAAAATTTTCTGTAACCTTTGCCTTTTCAGACCACCACCACACAAACCTATTAAAGGGGTTTTCTGTTTGGTTATAACTGGCTTGTTTCCAATGGTTAAATGGTTATTGGCCCAAAGCTGTTCCAGAGGAGGTGGGTTTTCTCATCGCGGCGCTGATTAATGAGTTAAAACGCTTCTTTATGTGCTTGATGTAAACAGAAAACATCGGGCCATTGCATTAAGGTTTTGAAAGTATCTTCTGACTTTAGTCTTGTCCTGCGCACTAACCTTGAGAACACTGTAAATTACGGTAAAGTGCATTTCCAAAGGTTTTAATCAATCAAGGAAAAAGGTTACTGCATTGTAAAAGTATCAGAGGAACATCATCCAGCGTAAAAACTCTACCAGATAAATGTTGAGACGCCTGAAAAGAAAGAAGATAATCCAAGATACAATATAATATTACAATATCTCTGTTGTTATGACACAACAAAGTTTCCTTGTGTTTCTTGTGGTCATTCTTTCCAAATCCTCTGGCATCACACTCTATTAAATGGCCTTTTCCTTCGATGAAAAAAACAATAAATAATTCTTAAGTGGCTCGTTGTTTGTGCCCACAGGGAGGGCTGGGAAGCGTGGTTTTGGTGTGTTTCTTCCCTGGGTGCGGGGAGGTTGTTGCTGCTAAGTGTTGGGGTTGATGAGCTGCTTGCTCTTAAAATAAAATGATTAATTTGTTTAAATCTTTGCATTTTTTCCTTCTTAACACTGAACAAAAACAAAAACTTAAATTATTTTTATTGTTGGTCTATACAGAAAACTAGACAGTGTGAAGTGACAGGACTAACTTGGAACTTGTAAATACTATTTGGATGACCAGTGTCTTCATATTATATTCAAATACTGTATATACTTCATATATATTATCATATAATTCAATTATAGCTGTTCTTTTTTGTCCCCTGTCTTTATTAAAAAATAAAACCAGACCAGTGTTT